>JARQWZ010000611.1:0-122500 GCA_033150135.1 Gobio occitaniae
CTTACTATTATGACTTAACATGTCATATTTTCAACTTTTTACCTTACTATTATGACTTAACATGTCATATTTTCAACTTTTTACCTCACTATTATGACTTAACATGTCATATTTGCACCTTTTAACCTCACTATTATGGCTTAGCATGTCATATTTTTCAACTTTTTACCTCACTATTGTGACTTAACATGTCATATTTTTCAACTTTGTACCTCACTATTATGACTTAACAAGTGATATTTTCAACTTTGTACCTCACTATTATGACTTAACATGTCATATTTTCAACTTTGTATCTCACTATTATGACTTAACATGTCACATTTTTGACTTTTTGTACCTCACTATTATGACTTGACGTGATATTTTCAACTTTTGTACCTCAATATTATGACTTGACGTGATATTTTCAACTTTGTACCTCACTATTATGACTTAACATGTCATATTTTCAACTTTGTATCTCACTATTATGACTTAACATGTCATATTTTTGACTTTTTGTACCTCACTATTATGACTTGGCATGTCATATTTTTCAACTTTTTACCTCACTATTGTGACTTAACATGTCATATTTTCAACTTTTTACCTCACTATTATGACTTAACATGTCATATTTTTGACTTTTTACCTCACTATTATGACTTAGCATGTCATATTTTCAACTTTGTACCTCACTATTATGACTTAACATGTCATATTTTCAACTTTGTATCTCACTATTATGACTTAGCATGTCATATTTTTGACTTTTTGTACCTCACTATTATGACTTGGCATGTCATATTTTCAACTTTTTACCTCACTATTATGACTTGGCATGTCATATTTTCAACTTTTTACCTCACTATTATGGCTTAGCATGTCATATTTTCAACTTTGTATCTCACTATTATGACTTAACATGTCATATTTTTGACTTTTTGTACCTCACTATTATGACTTGGCATGTCATATTTTCAACTTTGTACCTCACTATTATGACTTAACATGTCATATTTTTGACTTTTTGTACCTCACTATTATGACTTGGCATGTCATATTTTCAACTTTGTACCTCACTATTATGGCTTAGCATGTCATATTTTCAACTTTCTACCTCACTATTATGGCTTAGCATGTCATATTTTCAACTTTCTACCTCACTATTATGACTTAACAAGTGATATTTTCAACTTTTTACCTCACTATTATGACTTAACATGTCATATTTTCAACTTTCTACCTCACTATTATGACTTAACAAGTGATATTTTCAACTTTGTACCTCACTATTATGACTTAACATGTCATATTTTCAACTTTGTACCTCACTATTATGACTTAGCATGTCATATTTTTTACTTTTTACCTCACTATTATGACTTAGCATGTCATATTTTCAACTTTTTACCTCACTATTATGACTTAACATGTCATATTTTTGACTTTTTGTACCTCACTATTATGACTTGGCATGTCATATTTTCAACTTTTTACCTCACTATTATGGCTTAGCATGTCATATTTTTAACTTTTTACCTCACTATTATGACTCAACATGTCATATTTTCAACTTTTTACCTCACTATTATGACTTAACATGTCATATATTTTTGACTTTTTGTACCTCACTATTATGACCTAACATGTCATATTTTCGACTTTTTACCTCACTATTATGACTTAACGTGATATTTTCAACTTTGTACCTCACTAGTATGACTTGGCATGTCATATTTTCAAGTTTGTACATCACTATTATGACTTGGCATGTCATATTTTCAACTTTGTATCTCACTATTATGACTTAAGATGTAAATGTTTTGACTTTTTGTACCTCACTATTATGACCTAACATGTCATATTTTCGACTTTTTACCTCACTATTATGACTTAGCATGTCATATTTTCAACTTTTTACTTTACTATTATGACTTGAAGTGATATTTTCAACTTTGTACCTCACTATTATGACTTAGCATGTCATATTTTCAACTTTTTACTTCACTATTATGACTTAACATGTCATATTTTTGACTTTTTGTACCTCACTATTATGACTTGGCATGTCATATTTTCAACTTTTTACCTCACTATTATGGCTTAGCATGTCATATTTTCAACTTTTTACCTCACTATTTTCACTTAACATGTCATATTTTCAACTTTGTACCTCACTATTGTCTTAACATGTCATATTTTCAACTTTTTACCTCACTATTATGACTTAACATGTCATATTTTCAACTTTGTACCTCACTATTATGACGTCATATTTTCGACTTTTTACCTCACTATTGACTTAACATGTCATATTTTTGACTTTTTTGTACCTCACTATTATGACTTGTCATATTTTCGACTTTTTACCTCACTATTGACTTAACATGTCATATTTTTGACTTTTTTGTACCTCACTATTATGACTTGTCATATTTTCGACTTTTTACCTCACTATTATGACTTAACATGTCATATTTTCAACTTTTTACCTCACTATTATGACTTAACATGTCATATTTTCAACTTTGTACCTCACTATTATGACGTCATATTTTCGACTTTGTACCACACTATTATGACTTAACATGTCATATGTTTGACTTTTTTGTACCTCACTATTATGACTTGTCATATTTTCGACTTTTTACCTCACTATTGACTTAACATGTCATATTTTTGACTTTTTTGTACCTCACTATTATGACTTGTCATATTTTCGACTTTTTACCTCACTATTGACTTAACATGTCATATTTTTGACTTTTTTGTACCTCACTATTATGACTTGTCATATTTTCGACTTTTACCTCACTATTATGACTTAACATGTCATATTTTCAACTTTTTACCTCACTATTATGACTTAACATGTCATATTTTCAACTTTTTACCCTCACTATTATGACTTAACATGTCATATTTTCAACTTTCTACCTCACTATTATGACTTAACATGTCATATTTTCAACTTTCTACCTCACTATTATGACTTAACATGTCATATTTTTGACTTTTTGTACCTCACTATTATGACCTAACATGTCATATTTTCAACTTTTTACCTCACTATTATGACTTAACATGTCATATTTTCAACTTTTTACCTCACTATTATGACTTAACATGTCATATTTTCAACTTTTTACCTCACTATTATGACTTAACATGTCATATTTTCAACTTTTTACCTCACTATTATGACTTAACATGTCATATTTTTGACTTTTTGTACCTCACTATTATGACCTAACATGTCATATTTTCGACTTTTTACCTCACTATTATGACTTAACGTGATATTTTCAACTTTGTACCTCACTATTATGACTTGGCATGTCATATTTTCAACTTTGTACCTCACTATTATGACTTGGCATGTCATATTTTCAACTTTGTATCTCACTATTATGACTTAAGATGTAAATGTTTTGACTTTTTGTACCTCACTATTATGACTTGGCATGTCATATTTTCAACTTTGTATCTCACTATTATGACCTAACATGTCATATTTTCGACTTTTTACCTCACTATTATGACTTAGCATGTCATATTTTCAACTTTTTACTTCACTATTATGACTTAACATGTCATATTTTTGACTTTTTGTACCTCACTTTTATGACTTGGCATGTCATATTTTCAATTTTTTACCTCACTATTATGGCTTAGCATGTCATATTTTCAACTTTTTACCTCACTATTTTCACTTAACATGTCATATTTTCAACTTTTTACCTCACTATTATGACTTAACATGTCATATTTTCAACTTTGTACCTCACTATTATGACATGTCATATTTTCGACTTTGTACCTCACTATTGACTTAACATGTCATATTTTTGACTTTTTTGTACCTCACTATTATGACTTGTCATATTTTCGACTTTTTACCACACTATTATGACTTAACATGTCATATTTACAACTTTGTACCTCACTATTATGACTTGTCATATTTTCGACTTTTTACCACACTATTATGACTTAACATGTCATATTTTCAACTTTTTACCTCACTATTATGACTTAACATGTCATATTTTCAACTTTTTACCTCACTATTATGACTTAACATGTCATATTTTCAACTTTCTACCTCACTATTATGACTTAGCATGTCATATTTACAACTTTGTACCTCACTATTATGACTTGTCATATTTTCCGACTTTTTACCACACTATTATGACTTAACATGTCATATTTTCAACTTTTTACCTCACTATTATGACTTAACATGTCATATTTTCAACTTTGTACCTCACTATTATGACATGTCATATTTTCGACTTTGTACCTCACTATTGACTTAACATGTCATATTTTTGACTTTTTTGTACCTCACTATTATGACTTGTCATATTTTCGACTTTTTACCACACTATTATGACTTAACATGTCATATTTACAACTTTGTACCTCACTATTATGACTTGTCATATTTTCGACTTTTTACCACACTATTATGACTTAACATGTCATATTTTCAACTTTTTACCTCACTATTATGACTTAACATGTCATATTTTCAACTTTTTACCTCACTATTATGACTTAACATGTCATATTTTCAACTTTCTACCTCACTATTATGACTTAACATGTCATATTTACAACTTTGTACCTCACTATTATGACTTGTCATATTTTCGACTTTTTACCACACTATTATGACTTAACATGTCATATTTTCAACTTTTTACCTCACTATTATGACTTAACATGTCATATTTTTAACTTTTTACCTCACTATGACTTAGCATGTCATATTTTCAACTTTTTACCTCACTATTATGACTTAACATGTCATATTTTCAACTTTTTACCTCACTATTATGACTTAACATGTCATATTTTCAACTTTCTACCTCACTATGACTTAGCATGTCATATTTTTAACTTTTTACCTCACTATGACTTAGCATGTCATATTTTCAACTTTTTACATCACTATTATGACTTAGCACGTCATATTTTCGACTTTTTACATCAGTATTATGACTTAGCACGTCATATTTGTGACTTTTTACCTCTCTATGACTTAGCATTTCATATTTTCAACTTTGTACCTCACTATTATGACTTAACATGTCATATTTTCAACTTTCTACCTCACTATTATGACTTAGCATGTCATATTTTCGACTTTTTACCTTACTATTATGACTTAGCATGTCATATTTTTAACTTTTTACCTCACTATGACTTAGCATGTCATATTTTTAACTTTTTACCTCACTATGACTTAGCATGTCATATTTTTAACTTTTTACCTCACTATGACTTAGCATGTCATATTTTCAACTTTTTACCTCACTATGACTTAGCATGTCATATTTTAAACTTTTTACCTCACTATTATGACTTAACATGTCATTTTTTCAACTTTCTACCTTACTATAATGACTTAGCATGTCATATTTTCAACTTTTTACCTCACTATGACTTAGCATGTCATATTTTAAACTTTCTACCTCACTATTATGACTTAACATGTCATTTTTTCAACTTTCTACCTTACTATAATGACTTAGCATGTCATATTTTCAACTTTTTACCTCACTATGACTTAGCATGTCATATTTTAAACTTTCTACCTCACTATTATGACTTAGCATGTCATATTTTTAACTTTTTACCTCACTATGACTTAGCATGTCATATTTTTAACTTTTTACCTCACTATTATGACTTAACATGTCGTATTTTAAACTTTTTGTACCTCACTATTATGACCTAACACGTCATATTTTCGACTTTTTACCTCACTATGACTTGGCATGTCATATTTTCAACTTTGTACCTCACTATTATGACTTGTCATATTTTCGACTTTTTACCTCACTATTATGACTTAACATGTCATATTTTCAACTTTCTACCTCACTATTATGACATGTCATATTTTCAACTTTCTACCTCACTATAATGACATGTCATATTTTCAACTTTTTACCGAACTATTATGACTTAACATGTCATATTTTCAAGTTTCTACCTCACTATTATGACTTGTCATATTTTCGACTTTTTACCTCACTATTATGACATGTCATATTTTCAACTTTCTACCTCACTATTACGACTTAGCATGTCATATTTTCAACTTTTTACCTCACTATTATGACTTAGCACGTCATATTTTTAACTTTTTACCTCACTATTATGACAACATGTCATATTTTCAACTTTTTACCTCACTATTATGACTTAGCATGTCATATTTTCAACTTTTTGTACCTCACTATTATGACCTAACATGTCATATTTTCGACTTTTTACCTCACTATTATGACCTAACATGTCATATTTTCAACTTTGTATCTCACTATTATGACTTAGCATGTCATATTTTCAACTTTTTGTATCTCACTATTATGACTTAACATGTCATATTTTCAACTTTTTACTTCACTATTATGACTTGACGTGATATTTTCGACTTTTTACCTCACTATTATGACTTAACATGTCATATTTTCAACTTTGTACCTCACTATTATGACTTAACATGTCATATTTTCAACTTTTTGTACCTCACTATTATGACCTAACATGTCATATTTTCGACTTTTTACCTCACTATTATGACTTGACGTGATATTTTCGACTTTTTACCTCACTATTATGACCTAGCATGTCATATTTTCAACTTTTTACTTCACTATTATGACTTGGCATGTCATATTTGCAACTTTGTACCTCACTATTTTCACTTAACATGTCATATTTTCAACTTTGTACCTCAATATTATGATTTGTCATATTTTCGACTTTTTACCACACTATTATGACTTAACATGTCATATTTTCAACTTTGTACCTCACTATTATGACTTAACATGTCATATTTTCAACTTTTTGTACCTCACTATTATGACCTAACATGTCATATTTTCGACTTTTTACCTCACTATTATGACTTAGCATGTCATATTTTCAACTTTTTACTTCACTATTATGACTTGACGTGATATTTTCGACTTTTTACCTCACTATTATGACCTAGCATGTCATATTTTCAACTTTTTACTTCACTATTATGACTTGGCATGTCATATTTGCAACTTTGTACCTCACTATTATGACTTAACATGTCATATTTTCAACTTTGTACCTCAATATTATGATTTGTCATATTTTCGACTTTTTACCTCACTATTATGACTTAACATGTCATATTTTCAACTTTGTACCTCACTATTATGACTTAGCACGTCATATTTTCGACTTTGTACCTCACTATTATGACTTGGCACGTCATATTTTCGACTTTTTACCTCACTATGACTTGGCATGTCATATTTTCGACTTTTTACCTCACTATTATGACTTAACATGTCATATTTTCGACTTTTTACCTCACTATTATGACTTAACATGTCATATTTTCAACTTTTTACCTCACTATTATGACTTAGCATGTCTTATTTTTAACTTTTTACCCCACTATTATGACTTATGTCATATTTTCAACTTTTTACACTGCAAAAAATGCTTTTCTTACTTAGTATTTTTGTCTTGTTTTCAGTCCAAATATCTAAAAAATCTTACATTAAGAAGCATTTACTAGACAAGCAAACGTTTTTGTCTTATTTTGGGGGAAAATAACTCAAAATTAAGGGAGTTTTTGCTTAAAATAAGCAGAATAATCTGCCAATGGGGTAAGCAAAATAATCTTAATTCAAACAGAAAACAACATTATTTTGCTTACCCCATACAATACAATGTAATGACACGAACAAATACTAAATTCAAAAAAATATTTTTCTTCTGTGTCCCAGGAGGCGATGGTGTGACTGTCTCAGGCATCGTTCAATCAATTACAACTTTTATAAATTAAAAAGAAAAGCATTCAAATGTTAATAAATACCAGAATTTTACAAGTGTCTATTTTAGTAAATGACAATAATTTTTTTCCATCCATATATTTCTATAAGCGTAGGAACTTGATACATTTTGTCACTGATAACCATGTCCTGATTTCAAATCGGACCACTTTAATTAGTTGAAGGATCCCGTTCAGGGTCATGTGACTGAAGCCCATGACATGTGCACATGGTTAGATTTAGTCTCAGAATTGATCAAATATTTAACTTTTTTGGAACCGTTATAAAAGTATTAATTTCTGTTGTCCTTTGGTGCGACGCCCTTATATTCTTAACTCTTTCCATCACACCATTGGACACATTTCAGGAAAAATGTTTAAAAAAGTGAAAGAATTGACAGTTAGTGACCCTTATATTTTCTCAAACAGACTTCACACTACATAAAAATATGCTTTTTTCTTCAAAAGTGGTGTTTTACACACACAAAAAAAACGTATGTGTCACCTACCCATATAATGGAACGGAACAGAATTGAGCAATAGAGAATACTGGGATCTTTAAAGGAACATGCCACTTTTTTTTTTTTTAAAAAAGGCTAATTTTCCGTCTCCCCTAGAGTTAAACAGTTGAGTTTTAACGCTTTCGAATCCATTCAGCCGATCTCCGGGTCTGGTGGTAGCACTTTTAGCATAGCTTAGCATAGATAATTGAATCTGATTAGACCGTTAGCATCCTGCTCAAAAATGACCAAAGAGTTTCAATATTTTTCCTATTTAAAACTTGACTTTTCTGTAGTTACATCGTGTACTAAGACCGATGGAAAATGAAAAATTGTGATTTTCTAGGCCGATATGGCTAGGAACTATACTCTCATTCCTGCATAATAATCAAGAGTCGTACCATGAGTGCATCGGCGCAATGATATTACACAGCGCCTGAAAATAGGCTAACTTCCGTCAACACAACCAACGTTTCATTTTCCGTCGGTCTTAGTACACGATTTAACTACAGAAGAGTCAAGTTTTAAAGGGTCATGAAACCCCCTCAGTTCTCACCAACAGTTTTGAAAAATGCTATTAAAGTGGGTGTGGTTTAGCGGCGGAGTGGAGGGGGACGAGGGGAGACTGACCGCACATCAACGGCTTCTGATTTTTTTATTTCGCTCTCATTAAAAGCATCAAAGCTTCCCACAAACGCACACTGCAAATTACCATTAAATTACACGCAACACAATACACACATGGATTTGTAAGCTCACCGTTACACAAATACATATCTTGTGACAATTCAATGGACAATTAAATGTACACGCAATTTGTTCTCTGCATCGAAAATATATACGAATACCATTGATAACTTTTGAGGCTTATTTAGTGGAGTTTTTATAAGCCGTTTGGTTGGTTAAATGTCCTTGAAGAGAGGTTACACTCACAGTGTGGATGAATCGCGTTTGTATGAAGACTCAGGATCTATTGAAGAGAACGTAGGCGACGCAGAAACTCATACAAAGCGGAAAAAAACACTCGTTTTTGATCCATTAATGCATCTCTGGCTTACTGTGTGCGATCTCACTGTTTGAAGCGCCAGTCAGAGGAAAAAGCCTATCAACACGTGCGGTCATGAATAATTAAACCCGTGCTGTCATCAATTAGGCAACACATCTTCTCATAGGACAAAGACACGCAGACTCATGAATAATTATGAGACACCGATGAGTCATCGCCGTACTATAGTAAGAGTCACAGCCTATGACGTTGACATGAAGACGAATTTAAACCAGGAAGTTGAAAATAGAGCAAAAAGGTTTAAAATTAACTAGTTTTCTCCCACATTAAAAATTATCAGATGGTAACATTGTCTTCTGTGATGTTCAAAACACATACTTCTGTTAAAATCTCAGAAAATATGGTTTAGAGTTTCATGACCCTTTAAATAGGAAAAATATTGAAACTCTTTGGTCATTTTTGAGCGAGATGCTAACGGTCTAATCAGATTCAATGATCTATGCTAAGCTATGCTAAAAGTGCTACCGCCAGACCCGGAGATCGGCTGAAGGGATTCGAAAACGGTAAAACTCAACCGTTTAAGGGAAAATGAGCCTATTTTAAAAAATAGTGGCGTGTTCCTTTAACATCCACGGAGCTTTTCAATTGCGCAAAAGGTTCTTTTGATTATTAAAACGTTCTCTAAACTAAAACTGGTTCTTTTTGGAACCAAAAATGGTTTTATGGCATTGCTGCAAAACCTTTATTTGTGACATTGTACATCAGAAACAAGTGCAACAAACATCATCAAAATTTCTTGAATTTTTATATATATATATATATATTATATATAGGAGACATTTTATTACATATTTCATAAATACAAAAAAATTAGAAATGTCCCATCCAGGCCTTGGTGAACATATCAATCTTAAATGACATAAACCACTGTTAATTCAACATTCGTGACACGTCTCGCTTTACAAACTCACACGAGGACAGCAACACCAATCTCTTTCTGAGGAACATGACAATACTGTGCACAATAATTAAGAGATATATGTGTGTAATGCAAGCATGGGAAAGGATTCAATACATGAACGTTCAAAAAACAAACACTTAACGTAAAGGAGGGCTCCAGACGATTCTCCCTAACCACCTTTCATCCAAGTGCTGGCCTTCTGGGTTCTCAATCTGCGAGGTTGGAGTGACGCATGCGTTTGATATTTCTGAAAATAACGCAAAACAAAAAGGAGAAAGCATTCCCTTTCTGGTAAACACTAACATATAAGACAAATAAATGAGAGAGTCGCATTAACAGAATGTTTCAGGAGCAAAATAACACACTCGTTTACTTGAACTCTGTCACTTTTCCTCCACGTTTAAGGCTGACTGACACTTAAGACTTCAGGAGCATTGGATTCCTGTGAGATTATGAATGTATGGACGGGAAATTGTCCTTTTCGAGCGATCAGGTAGTTTTGAATTCGTCATGAGGTAAACTTTCCGATGCGAGATAATGCTCACGACATGCAAAACAGATTTCATTACACAACTGAACAGTTTAGAGAAGAAAAGCATGTTTTTAATGCATTAATATGAATGTGATGCGCTTATTAACTGGCAACCGTTTGTGTTGAGTTGTTGGAATAAAAACTGAATAAATATTAGCAGGGCACCGTCGACGCTTGCTGAAGAGCACATTATAATGCAGAAGAAGAAACACGTTTAGATGTGGCTTTCATCCTTGTTTGAGAATAAATATTTCAATGTAAAGTTTTGAACAAGGCATTGCGTGCACACATTCATTCTGCCACGTCCCTCATGCAGGAGTTCGACACGCGGGCACGCCGGGAAACATCCTGACGCTAGTGTTTGGATTATTTCAGTCTGGTTTGGCTTCAGTTTGTATTCTCAGGATAGCGGTGGGTGGGCGAGACGAGGGACTAAACGAAGGAAAGGAGAAACGTTTAGTCTGGGCGGGCCAGACTGTAGCAGCTTTCAAAATCAAACATCAAATACTACGTCAAACGAAACACAAAACAAACGAGGATAACGCAAAGAAATGCGCTCGCTCTGCCTCACGACCCCACACACACGCCGCATCCGCTCTTTATGATACAGCAGCTTATAGCACAGCATAAAGTGCCGTGCATTCCCATGACGTATCAGCGGATACTGTGATGGTCATGGGCGGGGCTTTGTGCATGCTGGCTCCTCCTCTTCCTGGGTCAGCAGGGTCCGATCTCGGGGGTCAGCCTGCAGCGTAGCTGCTGAGGAAAGAGTAAAACATGGGCAGCTTCATGCGCTGCTGGTCTCTCCGGCACCACGCGATCACCGTGCCCTCGCTGTTGGCCGTATAAAGGTGGTGTCCGTCACACGAGAATGTGAGACTGAAAGAGAATAAAGAAGGAAAGATCATCACATGATCACATTTGGACACAGACGACCAGTCTTCTGCTCACCAAGGCTGCATTTATTTGATCAAAAATACAGTACAAACAGTGAAATATTACTCTAATGTATATCAGCTGTTCTCTATGTGAATATATAGTAAAGTGTAATTTATTCCTGTGATCAAAGCTGAATTTATCATCATTACTCCAGTCTTCAGTGTCACATGATGTTAACTGATCTTTTATCGCCTCATAACCCATCACGATCTTTAAGATCACTAAACTCTGGGGCTGCGTCCCAATTCGCCTACCTATACTATGTCCTAAAAGTATGTACTCTTTTTGTGAAGAAAAAGTACATACTTTTGAGTGTGTAGCAGAAGAGTAAGCAAGCTTTGGGACATACTACTTCGTCATCTTTAACGGACTCTGTTACGTGCGTCCCGTCACCGTTTAAACTGTCAATCATCGTCACAGTTAAAATCCCCCACTTTAAATTTAATTTTCTACCGTATCGGAGAGAAATGTAGTTGCTCGTTGATCTGCCTTTCGTGGGTCTTTAATGCAGAGACTCCTCTCATGTGTTTGCAAAGTTAATGGCCAAACGTATCATTAGGCTACAAAAGTTCTCAATGCTGCTGCAGGTGAAATATAATGTGGATAATATTGAATAAATATCTTTTCGTAAATATCTGATAATTGCTCACTCAAACCACTTTATCTAATCCTCTCCACTTAACCGTCAGACTCGCGTAATCGTCATGTTTGTAGTTTTTTAACACTTTTTATCCGCGTTTGTAGTTCTAATCGAATCCTCGTCCATCTCGCAATGGGTTGTGGGCAATATCAGCCGTTAGAGTGCGCATCGATCTGCACTTCGGATTCTGACCGGAAATAGTAAACCATCCGGGAATCTTTGGAATACTCTTTTCAACATACTACGATTTGGGACATACTAATTCTTTTTTCGAATACTATTTAGTACGGATAGTATGCGAATTGGGACGCAGCCTGGGCTTCTGGTAATACAGAGGATATCTAAGTCAACTAAAGGAGGAAGAACGTTTTCATATTTGGCACCTAAACTATGGAATAGCCTTCCTAATAATGTTCGGGGCTCAGACTCCCTCCTCCAGTTTAAATCTAGATTAAAGACGCATCTCTTTAGCCAGGCATACACATGATGCTTCTCCTAACCTTGTACTCTATAGTTATATCAATGCACATGATTGTCTTTGCTTAATGCTTTGAACAGCAGCTACGCTGATTATTTTTCTGTTCTGTTTTTATCTCCGGACGCCCATCCCGAGGTAACTAGAGAATCCGTCAGCTCCAGTCTGGATCCAGCTTCTCGTAAAGACTTCAGATGACCATCACCTGTGAAGAGACGACTCAACTCCTGCGAGGACTTCAGGTGACGCAGCTCTGCATCAACACACACTCATGCTCATCTATATACCTATTCATTAACAAACTGTATTCTTACTTCTATGCCATAGCTATTATATTGATTAATAATAGATAGTTAGCTAATCTGTGTGCTTGTATATGTGCATTTCTGAAATGCATAACATGTACAAATCAATTAAATTGTAATGTAGATGCATTTTCTGTGAAGCTGCTTTGAAACGATATGTATCGTGAAAAGCGCTATACAAATAAATTTGAATTGAATTGAATTTGAACATGATAGCCTGGTCTTACCAGACTCTCGTACATTTCATTTGTACAGAGAGTCTGGCCGCTCTCCATTTGCAAGCGTTAACTTCCTTGAATGGTAAATGGACTGCATTTATATAGCGCTTTTAACAGAGCCATGGCCATCCAAAGTGCTTTACACATCGCCTCACATTCACCCGTTCATACACACTGTTGAAGTTTAAAACTATTGGATCTGCCAAGAGCCACTCTGGATCTGCCATAACCAATCGCTAACGTTCGCCTTAGCCAACTTCTTCAACACTAACGGAGCGAGCTGGAAAATCACACTTTTCCCGAACCCTGTTGGGAGGAGGGCCACAACATCATGTCCACCAACAGAACTCAGCAAAAGTTTGTTCTTGCTCCGGCTTTAACTTCTGGATATTCGGCAGCGGTGCCACAACAGAATGAATGGCTTCGCTCGCATCTTTCTCCGCCGCCATTACTGAACTACAACTCAAACTAGCGCACAACATTAACGCCATCGCTCTTAGCCACGCCCTCTGTTCACTGATTGGACCGGTTAAAATTGGCTGGAGAAAACCAGCGAATATACCACAGTCCCAGACGACGCACTGAAGGAAAATGAAAATTGTACGTAGGAGGGCGGAGCCAGGCTAGTCACATGATCCTTCAGAAATCATTCTAATATGATGATTTATGATCAAGAAACATTTATGATTATTATCAGTGTTGAAAACAGTTGTGCTGCTTCATATTTGCACTACCATTCAAAGGTTTGCGGTAAGTAAGATTTAATACTTTTTTATTCATCAAGGACGCATTAAATTGATCAAAAGTGACATTTATAATGTTATTCTATTTCGCACAAATGCTGTTCTTTTAAACTTTCTATTCATCAAAGAATCCTGAGAAATAAAATGTATCATCGTTTTCGACATTGATTGTAGGACCCATAAGGCTTTTAATGTTGTCATTTCCTATATGTTACTATATTTCGGTACTCTCCTGTCGACCGGTATTGCGCTCATTTTGAGGAGTTCCTGTAGGTAGCCATCTTAAACAGGAAGTGATGTGGCAATGGGAGAGGGAAGGGAGACAGTTTTTTGACCTACATTTGACTTCACTGTTTTACATGGGAATCACAGTTTTTTTCTTTAAACATTCACTTTCTGTTACAATAAAATCTATAATTCAAGCCAATATCGGTTCGTAGCGTCAAAAATACTTTCCCTCAAGGAAATGGCTGAAGAGGACAAGAAGCCATTACACTGATAATAATCATTAATGCTTCTTGAGCAGCAAATCATCATATGAGAATGATTTCTGAAGGATCATGTGTCGATATAAACCAGACTAGTAGCACAATCAGAGCAAAAAAGTCACATGTAACCATGTCAATCAGAATGAATTGTCCAGATCTGATTAAAATGGAATTGAAAGGGGTGATTTATTCCTTTTCTAATCCGATCGAGAGGACATGTAATCAGATTGAAAACTGAAACTGAAAGGACTGCGCATGTGCAGTGACGTATGGCACTCAGAGTGAATAAAGTTCTTCCTGTTGAATAAAGTGTCTTATAAACACCATTCTGAAACTCTCTTTCCACTCATCGTCTGTCAAGTGGAGCAGGACAACGTCCCAGGAGTCCTTGTTTCAGACTCGTCCACAGTCGGCTGGTTTTGGACGCTGGATGGGCGTTTTTACTGTTAGAGTGGTTGGTGTGCAACAACAGCAGGAAACTCTGTATATTTGTGCAGTGTGCACATGTCAAAAGATTAAATCAGAAGCTAGTGAAATATCAACCCGATCAATTTATTTAGCGTCCATGTAAACACTACGTTCGGATTCATCAGTCGGAATGAATTCAAAAAGTGTCCAAGTAAACGTAGCCACTGAAGACTGGAGTAATGATGATAAATTCAGCTTTGATCACAGGAATAAATTACACTTCACTATATATTCACATAGAGAACAGCTGATTTACACTGGAGGAATATTACACAATTTTTACTGTATTTTTGATCAAATAAACGCAGCCTCTGTGAGCAGAAGAGACTCTTTCAAAAATCTTAAATACTCCTTAAATACTCCTTCTGGTAGTGTATAGATGCACGTAACGCTTCTCCTCAAGGTATAAGAACAAATCTGTGTGACGTCATATGTGACCCTGGAGCACAAAACCAGTCGTGCGTCTCACGGGTGTATTTGTGGCAATAGCCAACAATACATTGTATGGGTCAAAATTATACATTTTTCTTTTATGCCAAAAATCATTAGGATATTAAAGGTGCACTGTGTAATATTTATGAGGATCTATTGACAGAAATGCAATATAATATCCATAACTATGTTTTCAGTGGTGTGTAAAAACCTGACATAATGAGCCGTTATGTTTTTATTACCTTAGTATGATTTCTATCTACACACACCGCGGGTCACTTACAGTGAAGACGCCGCCATGTTTCTACAGTAGCCCTAAAGGGACAAACTTCTCTACAGAGCGCTAGCTACTCTCTGCTGTCTCAGACGACGACATCTTTGTCCTGTGTCAGCCACCATAGCTTCTCTATGTACTTCGAAAGAGAGGTGTGAGCGGTTGCAATTCACAACCTCACCACTAGATGCCACTCAAATTTACACACTGCACTTTTAAGTAAAGATCATGTTCCATGAAGATGTTTTGTAAATGTCCTACCATAAATATATCAAAAATGTATTATTATCAGTAATATGCATTGCGAAGGACTTCATTTGGACAACTTTAAAAGCAATTTTCTCAATATTTCGATTTTTTTGCACCCTCAGATTCATGATTTTCAAAAACAAAGCTTATTTATTCTGCTTTCAGATGATGTATACATCTCAATTTCATAAAATTGACCCTTATGACTGGTTTTGTGGTCCTGGGTCACATATGAGGTACAAGTGTGTACCTTATGATAGGCCTGTTGGATTTTGGGAAGGTGATCTCTCTGACTGGCTTCAGGTCCCATGTGCTCCACAACCTGAGAGTGAGAGAGTGGACGAGACAGGAAGAAGAAGAGGAGAATGAAATATGATGAGGAAAGCACTGATAAGAGTCTTAATGGATTAGTTCACTTTTAGATAAACTTTTGCTGATAATTTACTCACCGCCATGTCATCCAAGATGTCCATGTCTTTCTTTCTGCAGTCGAAAAGAAATTAAGCTTTTTGATGAAAACATTCCAGGATCGTTCTCCATATAATGGACTTCAATGGGCTCCAAACGGTTCAAGGTCTAAATGACAGTTTCAGTGCAGCTTCAAAGGGCTTTAAACGACACCAGACGATGAATAAGGGTCTTATCTAGCCAAACCATCAGTTTCTGCGAGAAACCCAGCAGTATTTATGCTATTATTTTACCTCTTAACAGAGGAACGTGATCATCTCTGAGCTCAGCCATAAGTTCCGCTGAGTGAGGTCAAAATATAGATGTATATGTATATGCCTCATTAGCGCTTGCACGGATCAGTAGAATGAGGCATCTACGATCGATATATCTATAACCAGGCTCATATTTGACCTCACTTAGCGGAACTTATGGCTGAGCTCAGAGATGATCACGTTTGTCTGATAAAAGGTAAAATAATAGCATAAATACTGCTCGGTTTCTCGCAGAAACTGATGGTTTGTCTAGATAAGACCCTTATTCATCGTCTGGTATCGTTTAAAGCCCTTTGAAGCTGCACTGAAACTGTCATTTAGACCTTGAACCGTTTGGAGCCCATTGAAGTCCATTATATGGAGAAAAATCCTGGAAAGTTTTCATCAAAAAACTTAATTTCTTTTCGACTGCAGAAAGAAAGACATGGACATCTTGGATGACATGGGGGTGAGTAAATTATCAGCAAAAGTTTATCTAAAAGTCAACTAATCCTTTAAAACACAACTCATTCAAAATGGCTGTGCAATAATAATATAATAATGCACACAGGAAGTCCATCACCATGGCAGGAAGACCTTTCAATTGTTCCATAAATACTTGTACAATTGTTATGCTTCATCAAAGTCTACTAGTCAACCTTGTTTCCAAAGTTGCTTTAATTTAGAGCATATTAACTAAACCCCTTAAACCAGCTAAAACAGTGAGAGTGTGTATTTTACCTGACCACACCGTTCTCCAGACCACCAGCGATCACATTGACAGACACTCCCTCCGGCTGATTGGAGAACGCCACCGAGCAGATGATCTCTCGACAGTGAACATGACCAATCAAATCTCCATTAATCGTCCACAGCCTCAAATCACTTCCTCCACCCACTACACACAAACAGAGACAAAAACGTCATTACACACAAAGTAATATTTGTTTTCCATTGTAACGGGCTCATAGCAAACAACCAAATGTCATTGTAACAGGAAAAGACTCGCCTGAATCACAGACGGTGGCAATGTCTCCTGTGGTTTCACTGGCTGACACTGCATTCACTGGACTCTTGTGACCTGTGAGACTCTGTACGTAACACAACCTAACACACCAAACCACAAACAAACACTCTTTAGAGTCTCATGAATGCAGTACAAGTGTTTTCAGCCTCACTGTGTGAGGACATGAAGGCATGAACTTCATCTCCAGAGTCACTTCATCAGTGTTTATACGCACAACAGGCGCAACGTCATTGAATGTCTCTGAACAGATTCACGCCCACTTTTAGGGGAAAATAAACTAGACTCCCATAGACTTCAATACAAAATAGTGGCACAAAACAACGTCAGTACACAGCCGGCAGGCTTGAATAACTTAAAGGGGTGGTTGCATGCGATTTCACTTTTTTAACTTTAGTTAGTGAGTAATGTTGCTGCTTGAGCATAAACAGTCTCTGTAAAGTTACAGCGCTGAAAGTTCAATGCAAACGGAGATATTGTCTTTTAAAGTTGTGGCAGTCTATTGCCTACAAAAACGGCCGGTTTGGACTACAACAAGCTTCTTCCCGGGTTACTGACATCATGAACACCTGCTATTAACATAAACACTGCCCCCGCGAACACACAACAAAGTGGGCGAGGCCACGTCGCAGTCATTACGAAAGAGAGACAGCTGTTGCAGAACTACAAACTACATTTAGCCATCTAGCCAATCTAAGACCATTGCGTTTTTCGGAGGGATGGGCTTCACAGAAGCAGGAAGCAAACGAGCCAATCAAAGGACAGTGGAGACAGTGGTGTGGAATAAAGGTCAAAGAAAAATACAGCGAAAAGAAGTATTAAGACTGTGTTATACTGCACCCCATAAACACAACCAAGCCTAGAAAAAAAAACACGGAACCACCCCTTTAAGAAATCACCAAAATTAAACATGTCAAGTAATTATATATCCACCCTGCCTGCCATAGAGTGTGAAAGATACATCCACACACTTAATTTGGTCAATTTAAAAAACATGTCCCTTCACTCTCCCACCGTCAAATTGGTGTAACAACCCCCCCCAGTGGCCAGAGGTGTCTTACCCGGACATTTACTCATACCTCATCGAGTCACCAGGTAAGCCAGTGAATGATTTAACTTCGTTTTTGAATAATGAAGTACGGATGATGCTATCGGAAGCTAAGTCAGGCTAGTTAACTATGGCCTGACAGAAAAGTGCTCTCAGTACTCTAAATATAAAGACATAATATATACATTTAAAGATGTTTACTAGCAAAAACAAAGTAAAATCATTCACTTGTTACAGCAATTTGACGATGGGAGAATGAAGGTACATGTTTTTAAATTTACCAAATTGAGTTTGTGGATGTATCGTTCACACTCTTGGCAGGATGGCTGGACATATAATTACTTGACATGTTTAATCTGAGTGATTTCTTAAGTTATTCAAGCCTGCCGACTGTGTACGGATGTTGTTTTGTGTCGCTATTTTGTATGGAAGTCTATGGGAAGTCTAGTTTATTTTCTCCTAAAAAGGGGTGTTGACGAAATGAACAGTTAAGTTCCCGGATGTGCCAGTAGTCTGTATCATAAACACAGAAACTCAAAGATCTTCACGGCAACCCGTCAAAATAAAACTTCAGTTTAACTTGTGACAGAAATATATTAGTGTACAGTAGAATTTAACGACGTCTCAATGTAATAACCATACCAACAATACAATAATAATATATTATTATTAAAACCATTTTGCCTTAATTTGATTGCCAGAAAAAAATAAATATACAACACAAAATTTCTGGAAGAAAAACAAAAAAAGAAAGAAGAGAATTTAAAACAAAAATTATAATAATAAATTATTTTATGAAATCAATTAATTAGACATGCTTTTTGATTATTAAAATTGTATGACTTTTCAAAAATGTTCTGATCTGAATTGATATTTCGAAATGTTTCATGACCGTATGAACCCTGAGTATATGAGTGGCTAAAACTAGGGATGCCACAATTCTCAATATAATATTGAACCGTTCGGTACAGCATTCACGGTTCAATACGCGCTTGTGAATTTGTGCGTTTTTTTTTCGGTTTTGCATTTAATTAATTATTTTTCTACAAATTCTATAATTTGCCTCCATCCCAATATACTGAACAACGCGACACACATTCACATCACACGTTAAGAGTTATACTCACGGGACACTATAGATATTCACGATCACGAAAGTTCATTATTTGCATGCGTTTTAAAGCCTTCGTTCGCGTGCATATGCGCTTCTCAGAGCGCGCGCACTAAACGCCTGTCAAACACGCGATTACTGGACTAAGTCGTCTTACTGCACTAATACAGTCAAATACACACAAGGTTAATATAAACACAGTCTGTTATGTCTAAAGTGAAAGTAAAATTGCTTGTGTCTGTATATTAGATGTGTGCAGGTCTTAAATTGACTGCAGCGCAGCCTATAGTGAACACACGGTCCTTAAAGGGACAGTTCACCTATAAAATTATGTCATTATTTACTCACTCTAATATTGTTCCAAACCTGTATTCATTTCTCGATGACAGAATTTTCATTTTTGAGTGAACTATCCCTTTAATGTTAATAAAACAACAAAAGACAAAGAGAAAATCACTCACTGCTCTTGACTGAAAAACTAATACCGTAGCTTTAATAAGAATCAATGTATATTTTATAGTGAAGTCTATGTAGTGTTTTATTTTTACATTTATTCATTCAATTTCATACTTAAATGCTGCTGTACAGCTCTGAGCTGCCAGTGTTAATCTTTATATACATTTATTTTATATTATAAAATACACTAGGAATGTGTACAAGGGTTTTTTTTAAGTAAAGTTTTAAGTTTAAGTAAGGTTTTTCAATTCTCTTAAGTAAAATAAAGAAAGAGTATTGCAAAAAAAAAAAAAATTGTATTTTTTCTCCTTAACCTCTTGCTGCTCCAATCGCTTAAGAATAGAATAACAAAAAACTGATGTAACAAGCCATCAGAACCGAACCGAACCGAACCAAAAACCGTGGTTAAAAACCGAGGTATGTATTGAACCGTGGACTAACTGGATTGTTGCATCCCTAGTTAAGACTAAAGCGATCTCGTCCGGCACAAACCTGTTGAGGTCCCACAGGATGCAGGTGCCGTCCCGACTAACACTGATGAGGATGCTGTAGGGCTTACAGACGAACAGGCCTGTGACCTCCGCCGTGTGGCCGTACAGGTGAACCTGAGACTCCACCTCCATCTCTGTGGGCTGAAGGGACACATGACTGTAACTGCACATCTCCAGAGTGAGGCTAATGGCCTCATTAGAGCACTGATAATGGCCTGAATAAACAGAAGAGCGCTGAACAAGCGCTGTAACACATGATTCAGATCTGGTTTTATGGTCCAGAGTAAACAAACCACCACATGACTGTATGAGAGAGTGCAATCAATAAAAGCACTAGAAGCTGGTCATGGATGAAAATGCAGCAATTAGCTAATATAATAGTCAGGCTTATTAATCATTCAATACTTGTGCATTTTCAGATTATGGCTGTTGGTTGATAAACTTTGCTTTAAAATGGGCTTCACACTTTTTTTCATGAGAAACTATTGGATTTTATAGCATGCATGCATTACAATTTACATTTATGTATACTGTCTTTTAGAGCTCGAATAAAGATTTTTCTAGTCGACTAGTAGTCGTTCATTTAAGCCGTCAAGTCTACTAATCACGCATTTATATTTATAAGCCATAAATCATAACAATGAGCCTTTAATTGCCTATATATAATACATAGCCTAATCAGCGCTCAAGCGCACGCATAAATCTCTCCACAGCGCACCGGCAAACACAATGAGACTGTCTAAATCATAGACTGCAAAAAAATATGGACGTAGTGTCCGTGACGTCACCCGTAGGATTCGGAATCGGGTCAAGTTGGCATTTTAACATGAGCTCAATGAGATTCTGCTCCTTCTGGAGTCTGTCTCTAGTGGCCAGTCCATGAACTGCAGTTTAAGTCACTTCTGTATTGGCTTTAAGAGAAACTGCAGGAGGTGCCGCTTGGTCTAAACATTTGAATCATTTATTGATCATGTTTTGCATTTTGAGAGATTAATGCTGTGTTCCAGGCAGGTTTTTGAGCCCGCAAATTACGACTTTAAACCACGAAAATGATTGGAACTGTAAAATGTACTAAAATTGTGTATTTCACAAGATCAAAACAGCGTTGGAGGATTTAACGCATCCTTACAGGTGGCAGAGAAATGCTGAGTTTCTTCATTTAATATTAACAGTGCTTATTGCGAGCAGAGCCATAGAGATAAAGGACTTTACACAGGGCTGCATTATATAAAGGGGAGGCTCACGCTTCAATAAATGACAGACGAATAAGAAGCTGGATTCATCCTCATACTAGACAAACTGCACTAATGAAATCCAAATTTGAGCACTTTATATCAGGCTAATGCACACAGTCGTATTGCGCCATCACACCGCGGTTTCATGGCCACCACAGAGTGTGTTAATGCGGACAAAAGGCCATAATATTAGAGATATACTGCTCTAACGAAAGACTAATTGTGAGAAAATAGATCTTTATTAATTCATGCACATCCAAAGGAAATGTGTTATAGACAGTACAGATAAAATGGAAACTGTAACACTATTTTATATATGATCTTTATTTTTTGCAAAGGTCCATAGTTTGATTTGAATAAAACATCTGCAGATAAATATATAGATGTAGCTGCACATCATGAACACTAAATCACTCTTTTAATCACTTTCAGGGTTCCCACTCTTTTTCAGCAACCATTTTCCAGTACTATTCCAGGACATTTTCAATTTTACTACGGCGGGAATAAAAGACAAGGATCATGCCAAATATTGCTTTAAAAGCCGTCCAGTTTATTGCCATTACTTAACAATCTAGCATTTTTCAGTATGAGCTCTTAATCATACATTATGACTATGGAAGCTTGTTTACACCACACAATAGAAAGAAAAGGTAATCGTGACTTTTTATCTCGCTATTCTGACTTTCTCGCAATTGCAAGTTTACATATTTGTGATATAAACGCGATATTTGTGATATTTTCCTCAGAATTTGACTTTATAACTTGCAATTGCAGTTTAGATCTCACAATTCTGAGAAAAGAAGTCACACATTATAACACACAAATGTGACTTTATATCAAAATTATGTGATTAGGGAGCAGCTTACGAGTTAACATTCACTGCATACATTTGAGCAGTTATAGCATTAGCTATTAAACATCATTATTCAAAATACTACTCAAGAAATAACTTTTTTTTTAAAGAATTTTCCCAGACAACAAGATTTTTCAGGACATTTTACATTTTCTCTAATTTTCCAGGACTGGAAAATTTGTCATCAAGGTTTTCCAGGACGAGTGGGAACCCTGACTTTTGTGGATCTTGGCAATACCTGGTCTTGAAAAAGAGCAGCGCGAGCATTCTTCAGAATATCATAAAGTCAAACCGGTTTGAACAGAAACACTCCTTCAAATGTGGGAAAGATTGGTTTAAACGAATAAGAGAAACCGCACAGCACCTGCGTTATCAATGAGAGCGTTTGAAAGAGCCGTCTGACGCCCAGACTTCAGCCCACCTGTGGGCCGCAGGAAATGTGTTTCTAGGGCAACCGGGAGATGACTAACAAGGCCACTACAAACACTGAGTGTGTGTGTGTGTGTGTGTAGGTGCTCTACAGGGAGTGATAATAGACGTGGGCGGCTGCGTGGGTGGGGGAGAAGGGGGGGCATGTTGCCATGGTTACGTACCATGGTGGTGGTGAAGCGGTTGCTGTAGGCGGTTATGACTCCACACTTGCTGCCTGTAAACAGCTGACAACTGTCCGGCACCCAGGCACAGCTAGTCACCTGAGGAGAGACCAGAGAGAGGAAACACATTAATGAAGCAGGGAACATCTGATGATGTGATACCGTAAACAGCTGAATCTCACTAAACACATGCCTGGCTCATATTTCAACCAAAATCAAAAATAAGAAATTGCACGGCCGTTCAAAGGCTTGGGGTCAGCAAGATGATTAATACTTTTATTCAGCAAGTTGTGACTAATTCATCTAATTATTCGCACAATATATCTTTTGTTTTTCTTCTTAAGACTGAAGCTAGTAATAACAGATATTTAAATGTAAAATCACAGAATTAAAGAATTGAAATGATAGAATATTGTTTGATAGCATCTTTTATCAACAGATGTCCAGTAAAAAAACGAATGCTGGCTTGAACGGCACCATCAGAAATAATAAACAAAACCCAGACCTACATGTTAAGGTGCACTATGTAAAATTTTTTCAGTCAAATATCCAAACACCACTAGGCCAGTGTTATATATTGTGTTCAGTTGAGTACTTACAATATCCCAAATGTTTCCAACTATTTGTAAATCGTGAGAAATTGCTATTTTAACCGAGGAACCGGGACATGTGAGGGCGTGGCCTGTCGATGACATCATATCTTCGGTTTTATTCTGCAGAAACGCTTTACTCTCACTGCAGTGTGAACATGTGTCACAGCAGCCGCTGAGAGAACACACAGAGTAACGTCATCACATCACACACACACTCAGATGTGTCTAATATGATCATCAGAGCTGCGTTACCTCACACTCATGACCAGAGGAAGTGGCGCCGCCGACTGTGTCATAATAAAAGTCCTGCTGCTCGCGAGGCGTGTGTTGCGTTCATCTTATTAACAATCGCTCCAGCGGTTCCTCAGCTCCACAACACTCGCTCCTGCTCTGCTTCACTACAGTAACGTTAATAATCACATCAACATGATTTCTGCCCGAGTCCTATCCCGATTCTTTCCCACCGGCTGTGAGCTGAAGACCACATGACCCAAGATTCTGCGCTCAAACGTGCCGTCATCAAACTACGCCTTTGTTTTGAACAGTGCAGCTTTAAAATGCAACTTGAGCTTCAAAACCATCAAGAGTTGTGACTCATGTCCACCATTCAAAAAATAAGCAAATATGAACAAATTTTTTTAGCTTTGAAGTGATATGTCAAAGAAGAATCACTTTTGTGGTCAGTAAATCCGGCTTTGCAAAGGGCAGATTTTTATAGTGAAACTTTCCACCTAAAAACTCCTTCTATCTTTAGCTAGGATGGTTCGGTCGGGAGGCGAGCGCTTCGCACATCAGAGTCAACAAAAGGCCACTGTGTTAATTGGCCGTTCACAAAGACACGCCCCCTTTAGTTACTGTTGCTATTAGGGCTGCGCAATATATCGAAATTATCGAAATATCGCATATATACATATCACAATATGCATATCGCAAGGGCACGCATGATTTTAATAGGCTACTTCAACATTGTGAAAAGTGTACGTTTTGGGTTGATGCATATAGCAGAGAATAGACTGCGCACACGACTGTTACTTATGTGACTTCCTTGACGATAAAAAGAGTAATTAAATGCAATAACTTGCGAAAAACACTCACACCACACGTCATGTTCTCACCAGAGCATGTGAGCGAAGCGGAGCGGTGTGACGCTCAGCTCAATATTCCGCTCTATGCCAACGCGCTCCACTCAATCGTTCATGTATATGTGTTATGTTCGTAGAATAAGGTGGAGTCGACGAGACTGGGACTGTTTATTCAGAACTCTCAGATACAAACAAAATAAGCTCGCGCTAACAGCACAGCTCTCAACAACTCAGTACAATAAAACTTCCTCCAGCTCTTCGTCTCTGAATCACAAGAGCCCAGTCAGTCTCTCTATCTCCTGCAGTGCGTGTAGTGCCTCGCTAAACCACGCCCCCTTCGCAACATAATCTAACACTCATTTCAAATGCAAAGATGTCAGCCAATCACAACAGTGGGCGTTTTCACTGAAGTCTCACAGCAGACACGCCCCTTGAAACAGGGCATTCAGCCAGAGGGGTAATATCAGTATAGAAAAAATGCCTTTTATTTCTAAATTATGACATTTTTTGATGTAAAAATCCTACTAACAATATAAGTACACCTCATGCAACATTATAAAATAATAGAAAAATGCCATGCCATGGGATCTTTAAATAAACAACTACTAGTCCAGTAGAAAAAAACGTAGTCAGGGGCAGCCCTACTAATTTCACATATTTTCGAAGCAGCATATCAAAAAAGGGAATTCTGGATTGAGCGAGCGGAGCATGATCTTCAGAAAGGCGATCTCCGCTCTGGAGGAAATATCACCGCTCCGCTTACATGCCCTGGTTCTCACGCAGTGAAAAACACATCGCAGAGCAAAGAGGACACTGACAACGCACTGACAGACAGGACAGAGCAGGTTACTTTTAATATGAAACAAAGTCTCAACTCTAAAATTGTCATTTTTTTAAAGAAATTTAAACAATAAATAGCTTTTTTATGGCTCTTTAATGTGTGGTGGCAGGTCGCTGTAGCGGCTCGTGAACTGATCATCTCTTCCTTCTAGTTACTTTATAGTATCAAATAAACATGAATGAACTTCAGAAGGAATGTTGTTTCGTCAGTACACCCCGCTTTTCAAGTTCCCTTTCCCAAAATGGCCCACTTTCGGTCTTGTGGACTTTTAATGGCCGCTGCGTGTGTGTGTCCGTTAAGTCCACGAGACCGTAGGGCAGGGGTGTCCAATCCTGATCCTGTCCTGCAAAGGTTAGCTCCAATCCCAATTAAACACATCTGAACCAGCTAATCAAGGTCTTATTAGGCATACTAGAAACTTCCAGGCAGGTGTGTAGAGAAGTTGGAGCTAAACTCTGCAGGACAGTGGCCCTCCAGGAACGAGTTTGGACACCCGGGTGTCCCATTTGTCATTTTAGGTCTCAGAAGGTCCCCCTTTGAGGTCAAATCATCATATTAGAATGATTTGTGAAGGATCATGTGACACTGTCACCTCTCGCTTGCTTAGTTAGGGAAGCTAAATATTCGCCAATATTATTGATCTGACTGCACTGACACTATTGGATGAGAACTGAACTGAGCTGGCAGTGACATCACTGTTTTCTCAATGAACTGATGAACTTTCATTGAGCCGAACTGAATCAACACTGAGCTGAATAATGCCTCTTAGAGCTGCTCTACAGCTGAATTTAATTCTTTGCATCATTGAATCATTATGTTTATCCCTGTAAAGCTGCTCTGAAACGATCTGTGTTGTAGAAAGCGCTAGATAAATAAAGCTGGAGTAATGATACTGAAAACACAGCTTTGATCACTGGAATAGATTACATTTGAACACACATTACAATAGAAAACACCTATTTTAAATCGTAATAATATTTCACAATATTACTGTATATTTGAAGCCTGGTTGATATAAGAGACTTCATACAAAAATCATACTCACCCTAATCATTTGAACAGTAGTGCATATTTTTCTAGAACCATTAAGATTTCGTTTGCACTGTGACATTATTTTCATGACAATTAAAAACAATTACACACAATATATTATCTTTGTGAGCATAATACATGTTTTTGTGAGCTATGTTTTGCCAAGCCAAGTCTTTATTTCTATAGCACTTAATACAACGCAGCTTTACATTGATAACAGGAAAATGATGCATTCCGGCTGTTGTTCAGTTCCATTGTAAAGATAATTAATTATTAAATATGACGTTACTGTCCAGCTCAGCTCAGCACTCATACAGTATAGTTGAATATTAAGATTTTAGTTTGATGAGAGTATTGTTCAGTAGAGGGTGCTGTACATTAGGGCTGAACGATATATCGTTATCGTATCTATATCTAGATATGAACTTTCAAGATATTACTATCGAAAAAAGCACACGATATAGATTTCCCCTCTCCGCGCTCGCCCTGCATACAACTCTGGCAGTCACAACAAACATCAGTTTTACGAGCGCCCTTGAATGCACCGCTAAAGCCAGCACACACTCTACCAGGGGCGTGGGAACTACATTGTGAGAGGGGGGGGCACGTTTCCATGGTGACGCGTCATTGCTTGTCATGTGACACACCGCAGCAGCAACAGCGCTGAATGAATGATGATCTGCTTTTATGTCATTTTTTCCTTTTTTATTCAGAATATTCACAAATGTGTTAGCTATGGCATGAAATATCTGATATTCCGATTTTCAAATACATGCAAGTGGAAGTATATTGTTGTTTAAACACCTTTATAACGGTGGCGTTAGTTGAGCTGTATGTGCGATGGACGCCGCCGTGTTAGTTTGTGCCGCAGACGCAGTTCAGAGAATCGGATCTGTTGGATTTACAACCTCTATGTTTACAACACGTGAATTCATCCACTTCTCCCGAAATACTTATAAGTAAGTGGCTGGTGAACTGGGAATAGAATAGAGTAAACATTGAAGTTACTTACACAATGTGTATATGATATGAATAAAACGTGTCGAATTATAATGGAAAGGATTATTATTACCTCTTCCATAGACATCAGTGTGTATTTTACAAACTCTAAATGTATTGTTTTTTAGTACTTATGTGAATTTATATGTTTGAAACCTAAAATAAACAGTATGTGGTTGAAAACACTGAAAAGTTGTGATATATGACAGCTCTGAGCGCGCATGTCTCTGGCTAAATTCAACATTTGATCATGTGATGCTCTTGATCATCCGCTCAGGGACGAGACTGATTACACCTGTGTGATCGTACGTGCCAAAGGCTTAAAAACAATACATTTTCTGACACAAATTTTTTAAATGTAGGCTTAAATCAAACACATTTTAATTCAGATTCTGGTTTTCACCGAACACGTAGTCATATCGTATTGTACCGATATCGAGATATCTGGCATGAAAATCGAGATATGAAATTTTGTCCATATCGTTCAGCCCTAATGTACATGTATGTCAGCGGTGTTTACGACTCTGACCTGGTGCAGCGGTGAGCACTGGATGAAGTTGATGGGCGGCTCGCTCTGTTTGCTCTTCAGACGCAGCATGTTGTCGGTGTAACCCCAGCTCAGGATGGCTGACCACTGTATGTCCGTGCTGTGCATGCTCCTTACACCTGAGAGCGGAGAGGGAAAACACTTCAGTTGTTATTTTGTATAGTAATATGCATCGCGTTAGAAATCCATACCTGTAGGCTCTTTATATATTTAACAGGCACATTTGTTTTAAAGGGTTAGTTCACCCAAAAATGAAAATTAGCCCATAATTTACTCACCCTCAAGTCATCCTAGGTGTATATGACATTCTTCTTTCAGACAAATAAAATCTGAGTTATATTACAAAAGTCCAGGCTAATCCAAGCATTAGAATTGGATTCATAGTTGCTCTGTTTTTGAAGTCCATAAAAAGTGCATCTGTCCGTCATATAACTGCTCCACACGGCTCTGGGGTGTTAATAAAGGCCTTCTGAAGTGAATCGACACGTTTGTGTAAGAAAAATATCCATATTTATACTTTAGCTAGTAAACTTTCGGCCAATCAATTTGGATAAAGGTTACTTTTAAATGATTAAAGGTTCCGTAATACGTTGATATTGTCTGTACAACAAGCAAATCCTATTCATAGACTCATGAATATTTATACCATTTGAATTAATTATTCCCCGAAACTCATTGTTGTTACACCCATGTTAAAAACACATCTTTTTTCTCGTGCTTTTAATTGTTTGTAATTTGTATGTGTTCTTAGGCTTACATCTTCTTTGTAGAGCACTTTGGCTAACTCAGGTTGATTTTAAATGTGCTTTATAAATAAAATTTGAATTGAATTGAAAATGCTAAATAAACCGCTGTATAGGAGCTGCACGCTGTGACTGTGTTTCTTCAAGCACAGGATGTGCATCAGTGCTTTGTGCCGCGCTGTACTGGAGCCTTTCATATTATAATACTTTCACACAATGAAAGAATATTAATAGCATATCTTGTTTTGTCATACCTATAATATGCTGTTGCTTCATTAGAAATCTGCGCTATACATTTAAAAGAAATGTCTTTTAATTTTATAGAATTTATATATATAGAGGGGGGGGGGGGGGGGGTTATTTATCAGTTTTTTGACATTACACATTTTAGCACAGAAGCCTAAAATACTTTCATAAGCTGTCATTAGATTACTGTGTGAATGTTTTATTTGTGGATGTTTCAATCAGGGTGCAGGATGTGCAATTTTCAAATAAATGTTTATGTTATATATTTTGGTTGCAGTTGTGAGTTAATAAAAATGTAACTGGTTGTGT
Organism: Gobio occitaniae; assembly: GCA_033150135.1. Taxonomy (NCBI): domain Eukaryota; kingdom Metazoa; phylum Chordata; class Actinopteri; order Cypriniformes; family Gobionidae; genus Gobio; species Gobio occitaniae. The sequence goes on from JARQWZ010000611.1 coordinate 29,957, forward strand.
AAAATAGGCACATAATATTACTTGATTTACCCCTGAATCGAATCGTATCGCAGAACTTTTTGAGGAATCTGCTGGTTATGAGAATCGATATCGTATTGAATCGCGATGAACCGTCCGATTTACACCCTTAGTTAACACACAAATGCTAATAAATTTATAATTTAGATGCACACAATACATATGGAACGCATCTGAAATTCATAAATAGTACCGTTCAAAAGTTTGGAGTCTGTAAAATGTGTAATTTTAGTAATTTTTTAGTAATTTTAAAATGTTTCCGGAAGAGTCTCCTCTGCTCACCAAGGATGCATTTATTTGATCAAACATACAGTATAAATGGTGAAATATTATTTCAGTGTAAATAATCTGTTCTCTATGTGAATATATAGTGAAGTGTAATTTATTCCTGTGATCAAAGCTGAATTTATCATCATTACTCCAGTCTTCAGTGTCACATGATCCTTCACTAATCATTCTAATATGAGGATTTATGATCAAGAAACATTTATGAAGTGTGTGTATGACAAGATGTAAAGATTTTTTCAGATTTGTGAAGACTCCCAATATCTCCCTTTAAAAGTCTGAAAAGAAATGTCCATACTTAAAAAAAAAAAGTAAAAATGTATCAGAATTAAACCAAATTAAACAAGATTCATGCATTTTATTTGTCCTCTGTGTCATGTATATGGTAAATGTGGATATTTATTAAATTATTAATTATCATCAGTATCAATATTACACTTTTTTTTTTAATCACATTTTTGGGACATTTCTGGAAATAATCAGCATTGTCATTTTTATTACACACACAAAAAAAGTTGTGCTGCTTCATGTTTTGTGGAAACCATGATCAATTTTTAAAAAAAGACTATTTATTTGAAATAAAAATCTCTTGTAACATTATAAATGTCTTCAATTTAATGCATTGTTGCTGAATAACAATTCTTTAAAAAAATATATAAATATTCCTGACCCCAAACATTTGAACGTCACTGTATATCATGTTAATAATGTGATGTTTTTATGAATGATGAGGCAGTTTCTCCTTCACCTTGCTCCTTGCTGTAGATCATCATGAGGCAGAACTTGCGGGAGAGGCCGCAGATGGCACGCGTGGGCAGCGCCAGCAGGGATCCGAAGCGTTCGCCGTGAGGTTGGCTGAAACACACCACGGGGTCCGGAGCGCTGGGGGAACCCACATACTCGCCCCATTTCAAGCCCTTGATCCACGGCAGAGGACTCTAGAAATCACACAAGAGGATTTAAAGGCTTTAAACGATCATTTGGGATTCAATTAAACGTTAGTGTTTATGTTTTGTCCATTACAACGCTCTCAAGCATGAGAATTGAATGGCAATAGCAAATCAAGATTCATGGGTAAACATAAGTGATTTGAATTAAGCCCTTTTTTAATAAGAAATAGGTAAACACAGAAATAAAGTGCCACTATTATGCTTTTTTTTTGTAGTGTGTAATATTAGATTTAGATTAGATTCAACTTTATTGTCATTACACAAGTACAAGGCAACGAAATGCAGTTTAGGTCTAACCAGAAGTGCAATAGCAGCAAGTGCAGGATATACAACGTTTGCATAAGTGCAGGACATGGATATGTACTGAATATATATAAATATATCTATAAATAGAGAGATGGTTATTACTATAAACAGAATTTACAGGTGAATATGTACAGTGAATAAATATACAGATGGCTATTACTATAAACAGAATTTACAGGTGGATATGTACTATGAATATAATATAATATACAGATGGCAATATAGCTATATATACACAATATAGCTGTTTGGGAATGTAAAAGGTCTGAAAAGTGCAAAGTCTCACGTCCGGTTACATTCCTATGTAAAAATCTTCATTGGCTGCCCGTGAACGACGTCTGCTTTACCCCGCCCTCAAACACTGTAGTTGCAGCTGAGACTGGAAGAGTTTGCTTCCTGTTCTTCATGTCAAGAAAACGCTGATCAAATACACTTTGATGCACTTCCAAAAAATTGGATTGATACGGTGAAACCGACACCATCATTGCTGTTCATTTCACTTTGTATCAAGTGCTGAGGAAGAGCTGAAATTCAGATATGATAATGAACGCTTCCTTTCTGACCAATCACAACAGACTGGGCCATCTGACCAATCAGAGCAGAGCAGGAAAGGAGGGGTTTAAAAAGACTGAGGGCCCTTTCATACACCCAGCGCAATGCAACGCCAGGCGCGACGCAAGTTTTTTCTGCTAGTTTCAGCTAGTTATTATTTTTCACGTCCAGCTCCTCGTTGTTTAAATATCAAATCCACTGGCGCTTTTGTTCACCCATGGGCGTCTGGTCTGATAACCAGGTGTGTTCAGGAGCAGTGTTGGAGCGTTGCTATTGTGAGGAACTGAAAACGACTGCGCCATTGACCAACACAAACCTGCTCTAAAGACAATAGCGCAGTATTTTTTGTGTTATTTAAAGGGTGTGTTAGTAATATGAGCCTAAAGGGGGCGCACAACGCACATACACTCTAGAAATGCGCGGTTGGCGGTTACAGCCGCGGATAAACTGCGGATCGGGCGGATAACGTGACGAAAAATATTTTAATTAAATTTGGGCGGGTGGCGGGCGGTTGAACCAATCATATTAAAAATATATGTGTACATTGTTAAATATTGTTATCTAACTATACCTACATCCAAAAAATCGAGCACACTTTGAAATAGTCAAATTTTCATCAGGCAGGAATATGGCTAGTCGAGTCTATGCAGATCGACTGCTTGTCATTATCAGAGATGGCAACGTCGGCGAAGGAGGTACGTGACAAACTCAAAAAAGGAGAATTAAAAACAAAGGAAATAAATTAAAAATTTAATACAAAAAATAGTCGAAAAACTGTGCCCATTAATTAGATGTGCAAGGCAAGCAGGTAAGTTTTTGGGATTGTTATGGACAACTACAAATGTGAACCTTATTAGCCTATAATGTAAATGACTTATTATTTTATTCGAGCTTTCTATCTATTTGCTAAAAAATAAAGTGAAATAGGCATTTAGTAGTAGGCTAAATAGCAGCATGTTGAAATGATGTGCCAAAATGCGTTTTCTATTAGGCTACAATGAAAATATTGTACAGTACAGTGCGTTCAATTTAGGCTTTTTGCGTTTAATTTAGGATAATTTATTTATTTTTGTTCACTGCTGATATTCTGAGAGCTTTCTAGTCCGGCGGCTGTCATCAGCAGGGCCTTGCATCGCCAAAATTGGTCAAAAACGTTGGTGCGGATGGATGGCGGACGGATGATGAGTTGTGAGATGCGGATGAAATAATAGCCCATCCGCGCATCTCTAATACACACTGCTTATTACACACACAGGGACTCGCAGCAGCACACACACACACACTTTTAAATATAAAAATTTAAAGGATTCCTCTCTGGAGAAGCGTTCAGTCTTTCCGCTCACATGTAAATAGTGAATCCGCCATGATGTGAGCGTAAATGGCTTTTAAAGGGAATGGGAGATGAGACTCTGATTGGTTTATTGCCGGTTACGCCCAAAACACACCCATGACTCATTAAGAGACGAGGGACAACCCTTTTGGACCATGCTGCTGGCGTGCCCAGACCATTTTTTCTGTCGTTAAACTAGCAAAAGTGGATAAGGACACGCCCTAAGTGCACCTGCTGATCTTTAAAATAGGGCCCTGAATCTTCGAATGAACCGTTTTCAGACTTTTGAGAAATGAGGTGATGTGCAGTGTATATTATGAGAAAATGAAAGTTTTTTTCTACCTGTTGTAGACAGCTTTAAAATAGCATAATAATTAATATTGAATGTCAAACTGCTGTACCGGGTATGTGGTGTCTTTGGGCTGCTCCCGGCTCTCTCTGAAGGCCAGCTGCACCAGGAGGCCCATGGCCGCCGGCAGCTCTGCCTCCGATAGGAGTTTGGTTCCGGCTCGGCAGATGTGGGAGGCGTTGAACAGCTGTCTGGGAGTTTGGCCGTACGTCTTGATCATAGTTTCTAGAGCCCGCCGCTGCACAGGGTCTTCAACAGCAGACACGTCCATGCCAAAGTAAGTCTGAAGAGAGAGGGAGGGGAAAAATCTGGATTATTTACGGATGCTAGTTAACAGGCTGAAGCGTATGTCCGATATGGGTTTATCAATAGCTATGTTTCCACCAGTGTTGGGCAAGTTACTGAAAATTAGTAATTAGTTACAGTTACTACTTTTAAAAGTAATTGAATTACTTTACCAATTACTGTATATCAAAAGTAATTAGTTACTAGGGAAAGTCACTTTTATGTCTGCTTTTTAAATGTAAATATGAACAGTACTGACCAGTCAAACACAATAAACATAATTTTTAGACCTATTTATTGTAATCAACAGGGCAAAAGGACTTCAAATCAAGCAGTAGTGCAGTGTTTAGTGTCCAGCAGCAGCAGCGAGCGTTCCCTCGGCGCAGCTGGGAGAGTTATGGCCTTTTTACACCTGCTCACTTCATTCGTTTTCTCTGACCAGATATCTATCCCATTGTGAAAAGACCAGACCAGTAAATGCCTTCCGAGATTCTTTCGAGACGGATTTAAATCTGATTACTCAAACAAACCAATTCAGAAGGTGCAACACACGTCGCCGCAAATGAGTAAAGCAAGCCAACACGCAAACTGCCGCCAGTGAAACTGAAAGTAAGTCTTAAATGCTCAAAATCATCTTCATTAAAACGAATGAGAATAAATGATCTTAGCAGTGCTTAGTTCGCTCTCTCATATTGCGGTCTTTGATCTTTTTAACTGATGAATAAAATGCAGCTCATATTTTTTGCTTTCGTTGACGTGAACTCTGTTAAATGTGCATATAGCGTGGGAATTGAAGATCGGATTTATATTCATTTTGCGGAGAGGTGTATGGCAAGACAACCTGCATGTTTTTTTTTTAGATTGTGTAGCCCCGTTTCATTTGTGAGCGCCTACGCCCCTAACCTCAACTTATAAAAAAATGCCTTTTTAATGTGGTGATGGTGGGGATAGTAGTTTAAATTAACATTGTGAGGCTTGAAGTGTTTGATATCTATGGATTTTTTTATAGGCAAGATAAGTCAAAGTGTTGATTTGAGAGGCTAAAGCGTTGGGTTAAGTCGCTGTCAGCCGATGGGCTGGTCGTCACTTTAAAAAAACTTAATAAAGAAACGAAACGAAATATAACTACTTTGACATTAAAAACAAAAATTAACTATTTTAATGGCTGCAACAATGTGTAATAGGGAGGATAAAAAAGCACGGTCCAGGCTAGGGACTGCAAGCATTCATTTTTCACAAAAGAGAGTAACGCGAGTAACGAACTCATTTAAATTTCAGTAATTGTAATTGCTTTACTTGATTAAAAAAAATATTTGGTTACTTGCGCGTTACCACTTAAAGTTACTTTGTAGCGAGTTACTGTTGTGCTGCGTGTACTGCTGTTGTTTATCGCTTGCGACAATATGTGAAATTCTGATTTCTATTGACTTTATAATTATTTATTACTTGTACAAATTGTTATATGTTGATGTTATATGTTTTTATGTCTTTAACCTTGTTAAATGTGCTGCTGCCTGTCTTGGCCAGGACGCTCTTGGAAAAGAGATTTTTAATCTCAATGAGTTTTATTCTGGATAAATAAAGGTAATATATACTCCCAACACTGGTATCCACACACCTATTTTTATGCGCAATTTGGGATATCGCATAAAAAACACTGGATAGAAATGGCAATATATAATATATATATATATAACAACATGCTTCTACATTTCTTTTAAGCAGAATATAATTTTGGGGGGATGCAATATATCCTGAACATGTTTTTGACAAGCTTTTATTCACCCATAATTTTTTAGAAAGATCAAAAGATGAAAAATATCAGTGTTAAGTGTATGTAATAAGGAGTCGTACTGCAGGATGAAAGACATTGATGGCCTGGACGGCAGCTTTGCCCTTTTGCTTGAGCCCAAACACCAGGTCAATCCACTGGCACAGCGTCTGGGAGACTTGATCCGATTCCAGAGCCTGTCTGTGGATGAGGATGAAGAGTCGTGGGTCATTCCTGGCCCAGGGCGGCAGATTCACGTGGTTCACCCGCTCGCTGTTCTGCCGCACGCCAAAGTCAAAACCTGCCAGAGGGGAGAGTGGGAAATACCACGCTAACATTAATGTTTTTAATAATACGATTCTAATGTGGCAAGAAGGTTTTACATGAATATTCATTGGTTAGATCTAGGTTACTTAAAGGTTAGGTTCATGAGAAGAAAACCATGTGTCCACCTTCTCTGTTGACCAGAAACTCAGGCAGGTAGAAGAACTCTGGGATGAGCTCTTTGACATCCGTCATGGACTCGTAGGACGACAGACGCCATGTGGTGTTCATGGAGTGGAACGTCCGGTCAGGAATATCAAAGCTCTGGTCTGCGACACACACACAAAACCTTTCATTAGTTTCTTGTGTAGCCTAATATGGATAAACCAACTGAACTAAAAATAGACGGAGAAAGAGGAAAGAGGCGGGATGAAAGGCCTGATCATCTTTCTGAGGCTAATGCGTGTAGCGCGAGACTTCAGAAAGGCCCTTTTCAATGACAGCCTTTAAAAGCCTCACACTGACATGTTTGAAGACCTCGCTGCAAACGCAGGTGCTGTTACATATTAAAAACCTGGCGATGCAGATCATAATTGAAGAGGGTGATGCTGCAAAAACCTCAGCGAGTTATGAACAGACAACAGTGTTTTTTAAGAGGAAGTTGCATTAGATTTCTGTTTTCTTGAATATGCAAATAATAAACATTTACATAAGATACGAGAGGCTGTTAAAGGATGATGTGAGGTGCAACACAGCAGATTTTCCATATATTAAAACGTTTTAGTAAAAATATGTAAATTAATATTGCTATTTATTGTAAAGCCTGATATGTGAAATATTTAAATGGAAAAGTTTATTGAACCTTTAGATAAAATCTAAAATGAAATAATTTGCATATGTGTTGTTTTTTTATTGACTATTATGATACATCAGGCTTTTATGAAAACGTTAATTTTATTCAGAGGCTCAAACTGAGCAAATACAGATGCTGACATTTATATGGACAAAAAGTGATGCAATTCTGATGTTTGTAATGTAAATCAGCAGATACTGACATAAAATTGATATAAATATCAATATCTGCAAAAAATATGTCTTAGTAAGATGATATTTAAAGGTGCACTTTTAACTATGTTTGTTTTGAATAGGCGACCTCTAGCGGACGGAAAAGTTACATAGTGCACCTTTAAATGCTTAGTTTTGGACTCTAGTTTAAAAACATAATGCAATGCAATGATTATTGACAGATGAACTAATAACCCTTCCTCAAAAGCCTGATGATCATATTTGATACTCATGATTTTCCTAATAAATGATAATCAAGTAAACCGAATCTGCTTCTGTAAGTGTTCATCTTAAAATATTACTAACAATATAATAAGTTATTCTTACTATACTAGTTCAGAAATTGTCTAAACTATAATTCAGACAATAGAAGGACTGTAGTAGATAAAAGCTTTGATCATATTGATAAATATTGTTGGGTTAATATATATATTCCTATAATTATGTCTTTTTTTAACCGTTTTACATTTACATGAACTATTTCGAATCTGTTTGGTCAAAAGGCTGAACTATTTTGAAAACCAAAGTGTAACTGACCTTGATAGGCCAGAAACATCTTGGTGAAGGGAGGCAGCCTGACCAGGAAGTGAAGGACGGTGCCGCTGTTGGAGTAGTGAGAGCCGTAGTGATAGGGCTGGACGGGTGGCATGGGGTCGTCCTCTCTCTTGCCCTTCCTAAACTCCTCTTCCAGATACTGTGGAGGAAATCAATGTTAGTTACACTTAAACACACCTAATGACATCGGCTGTAAGCTTTAAAAGCATTATGGATACAAATGATCAAAGAGTGTAGACTGAAAAGGGCTGTGTTTCAAAACCTTGCTTACACAGGCAGCTGTCTTCTAAGGTTGCATTAGAGCTTAGATCGGGCTCAAAAAAATCAAGCCCGACCCTACCTGAGCCTGTGCACGTTGTGTCTGAGCCCGGCCCGACACATGAAAGGTCCTGTTCTTCATGATCCCATTTTTCAAACTTTAGTTAGTGTGCAATGTTGCTGTTTAAATAATACCTGTAAAATTATAAAGCTCAAAGTTCAATGCCAAGCGAGATATTTTATTTAACAGAAGTTCCCTTTCAAAGCCTACAGCGAGCGGCCGGTTTGGACGACATCCCTGTACTTCCTGCTTTAATGACGTCAGTAGAACAGTTTGTTGACTAAACTCCGCCCACAAGAATACGCAAAAAAGGGGGCGTGGTCTTGTTGCTCTCCCACGTGGAGAAGAGGAAGTGTTGCGTTCGTAGAGTGTGTTTGTCGCCATGTCGTCGAGACGCTGTTATTTTCATCCCGGAGTCAAATCACCTTTGTTTGGCCTTCAGGGACGCTGTAGTTTGAGCACATGCATCTCCCTGTTATGGTAAGAGGCGTGACCTTTCCGGGCAACATGCGCTAAGCTGCTGTCCAATCACAACACGGGAACCGCTGGCACAATCAGAACTCGTTACGTATTTCTGGAAATCATCGAGGCGTTTTTAGGACAGTGAAAACAGCAGTATACAGATCAGTACATTGTGTGAAAAATACTGTGTTTTTTTACACACGAAACATGAACACATGTTATATTGCACACTGTAAACTCAATCAAAGCTTCAAAAAAACAGGAAAAACGGGACCTTTAACTGTAATTATGAGCCCGAGCCCGATTTAAACCCGACCATTTTTTAATACGTGGGCGTTCTGCGAAGCGGACGGGTGTGACGCTCAGCTCAATAATCAGCTCTATGCAGGCGCGCGCTCATGAACTGTTCACTGGTAAAACAACGCTCGCTCAAATCCCGCTCATGACATGCATCTGTACTGTACCCTACTATAGGCCTACTTGTTGTAGCCATTAAACAATGTATTTTTGTACAACTTTATAAGTACAACGATGCAAGTGGGTCAGAAATGATTTTGGTGGTTATATTTTGTTTAATATTAAGTTTTGATTTGTATGAAGCCCTTCTTTAAAATTAATTTAGTTTTGTATAAATTGTATCTTAATTTTAATCAAGGTTTCGTCAGCCAATTGCTTGGATTTAATAAATGACAAGCAAATAGAGTAATAGCAGATTATAAGGGTGAGATGAAGTCGCGCGGGAGCGATCACACGCATTGCACATGAGCTGGAGTGCGTCTCATAAATAAACGCAACTCAGAAGGCTACTTGCCTCACAGACATGAGAAATATGTGTGTAGAAAGCTTGAAATGTCTACTTTTCTTTAACTTCTAGTTAAGAAAAGAAATAGACTAGTTAAGCAATGCGCAGTGTTAATGTGAGCAGCTCATGACTGGCGTCTCGGAGCGTTTCTGAATGCTGCGCTTCATCACTGCGTGCTGTGAGTTTAGCACGCATTTTTAGAATAATCCTGACTTGTGCAACTTTGTACACATTTGTTTCTTAGTTGTAGTATTGCTTTGCTAAAAATATATATTTTATCTGATTATGGCATAGCTTTCTGCCCACCCAATTAGGCAAAAAAGTAATGATTAGAAAAAACATAAACAATCAAGGGCCCGGCCTGAGGATAGTGCCGGGAAATCTCGGCCCGACCCGGTCAAGCTCGGGCTCGGGCAGGGAATCTAAACTCTAGGTCGCATGCTACCTGAAATGGTGTCTCATAAGTGATTAATGCATGGGAGACTTGATTCACAATCGATTATGGTATTGCTTTTTTTCTGGGATTGCCTTTCCTGCAAAGAACACTTGTGATTCTACGTCAGAATTTGGCCAAGTGAAAAAAAATGTCTTAAGCCATGGACACACCAAGTCGACGGTCGGCTGTTGGGCAACACGGACCATTTGTGAGCATAGGCCGACTTTTTTCGGAGTGTTCCGCACCATTGGCTCAATTTTTTGGGCCGATTCAACACGTAGAATCGCCATTGGGCCGTCGGTGAGAGAGAAAACTCTGATTGGCTGTGCCGTGCCTACCTGGGTGTTCCTAGGGGAATATTGTCATATTAAAGGGGTCGTTGTTTTATTGTTTTATGATGTTTCCTGGGGTGCACTTATAATGTTAGAATGCTTTTTACATCAAAATTTGTCATAATTTATAAATAAAAGGCATTTTTCCTACCCTGGTTTTAGCCTCTGCTCTGAACACTCTGTTTTAAGGGGCGTGTCCACTGGGAGACTTCAGTGTAAACACCCACTGCTGTGATTGGCTAACGTCTTTGCATTTTAAATAGTATTACTCTCTCTTTTAGCTCGTTTTTACTATTGCAGGTCTCATGGTTAACTAGTCGTGAAAAGTGTTGCATCACATTTAGATCTATGGCATTATATTTAGATCACACACATGTTGAGTGCATGAAACAGTCGGCTTTCATCAGCGCTAGTTCTTTGGCGTCGGTTTGGTGTGTCCCAACCCTTATGGTGCGTTCAAACCAGACGCGAATGAAGCGTTTTGCGCGAGTGATTTACATGTTAAGTTAATGCAAAGATGCGAATAGACATTCTTCGCCACGAATGAGGCGACGCAAATGACGCGATTCACGAGTTGAAAAATCTGACCTTTGGCGGATATTTCCCGCCGCGTTAACCAATCAGGAGCTTGCTCTAGTAGTGACAACAATGAGGACAAAATCATATGTGGATACCCGGAGCTATACGATACATCTTCATACTTTATAGAAACACTTCATACTATATAGGAATAAGTGAGTGAGGAGGTCGGACAGTCAGGTATGTTGTAAAAACACTCTTTCCTCAGTTTGAGCTCTACATCGGGTGATTTCAGGGCGATTGGGACACTTTTTGCCATTGAGGTGACTTGGAAAAAGTGTCCCAATCACCCTGAATTTACCCTATTGAGACTGCAAGCTAGCTAAAGCAGGCAAATTGAGCTTATTCACCGTATTTTAAAACATCATGTCAGCCATTTCGTGATGAGACGGCTGGCAGGAGCCCCTCCCATGACGCGAATTCGTGTCTTTTGTGAAGTGAATGTCACGCGCGAATGAAGCGATTAAACTCAAAATGTTCAAGCGTCCAACTACGTGCGAATACAGTGATTTATTTGCGCAAGTCACATCTGGTGTGAGCGCACAGTTAGTGACCGCATCTACTGTTTGGAATGCCCTTCATGCTGGGAGTGTGTCTTTAATGCCTAAAACTGCTGCCTATGCAAGCAGCTGACCCGGTTTGGACCAGAGCCACAGTGTGATTGGTTAACAGCTGCTGGTGTAAACAGGAATTAAAGCCTGCAGTGCTGCAGTACCCTGTAATTGTCCACATAACGGTCTTCCTTCTCTTTAGACTGCACTGCGATGGGTTTGATGAGGTTCCTGTTACAGACAAACAGAAAGCAAAACGTTTGGAATAATTAATATTTTTGAAAGTGTAATTTATTCCTGTGATCAAAGCTGAATTTATCATCATTACTCCAGTCTTCAGTGTCACATGATCCTTCAGAAATCATTCTGATATGAGGATTCCCTGCTCAAGAAACATTTATGATTATTATCAATGTTGAAAACAGTTCATATTTTTGTGGAAACCACAATACACTACCATTCAAAAGCGTGGGGTAATCAATAATCAATATATATATAAAAGAAATGAATACTTTTATTAATCAAGGATGCATTAAATTAATCAAAAGTGACATAATTTAACAAAATATTCTATTTCACATAAATTCGGTTCTTTTGAACTTTCTATTCATCAAAAAAATCACGGTTTCTACAAAAATATGAACCAGCACAACTGTTTTCAAACTTTATCATTTATAATCTGATAATAATAATAATAATAATAATTTGTTACATTTATATAGTGCTTTTCTGGGTACTCAAAACGCTTTACATAGAAGGGGGGAATCTCCTCAAACACCACCTGATGATGCGACGGCAGCCATATTGCGCCAGAACGCCCACCACACACACCAGCTGATTGGTGGAGAGGAGACAGTGATGAAGCCAATCAGGATATGGGGATTATTTGGAGGCCATGATGGACAGGGGCCAATAGGCAAATTTGTCCAGGATGCCGGGGTTACACCCCTACTCTTTATCGAAGGACATCCTGGGATGTTTAATGACCACAGAGAGTCAGGACCTCGGTTTAACGTCTCATCTGAAGGACAGTGCTTGTTACAGTACAGTGTCCCCATCACTATACTGGGGTGTTAGGACCCACACAGACCACAGGGTGAGCGCCCCCTGCTGGCCTCACTAACACCTCTACCAGCAGCATCCTGGTTTTCCCAGGAGGCCTCCCATCCAGGTCTCAACCCTGCTTAGCTTCAGTGGGAAACCAGTTTTGGGCGTGATATGGCTGCTGGCGATACTGAAAACTAGAACAGACTTCCATTTGACATACGATTTCATAGTTTTGATAACTAACGACACTTCTTAATTGGCCACAGAAATCGGCATACAAAAATAATGTGGATGCAGGGTTGCTCCTGACCTGTAAATGGACGCCTCTTGCAGGTCCAGAGTCTCGCTGACGTAGTCTCTCAGGATGAAGGGGAAGACGGGATACTGCATGAGATCGTTGAAGGAGCGGCCCGCGTGCTTGTTGAGATGAGTGAGGTACTCGAAGTTGGTTATCTGTCCTGAGCTCCACAGGTGCGTGAGGGCGGTAATGTTGCCGTACTCCAGCAGGTTGGGCAGCTCTGAGGTCAGGATGTTGTGGTAGACGTCATCACGGAACTGAGAAGAGAGAGTCCAACAAACAGGAAGTCAGGGTTGGGCAAAATTCTAGAATTTGGAGTGGGAATTTGAATTTCGTATTTCGTTTACTTTCATTTATTTCTGCCCAATATAAAACATACACAATAAAAAGCTAGAAAATACAATTTATGTACACTGCAGGAAGAGGCGGGAAACCTGTAAACATGATATTTACAGTCAAACCAACATTTATTCAACATTTCCTCACATTATCAGTTTATTCACTATAGTTTAGAAAATGGTAATAAAATATGACAAGAACTCAGAGTTAAACTGTGTCAGAACAAATTCATCTTGATAATGTCAGATAATTTTGATAGAAAGAGATGTAATGGATTACAATCAACCAATCAGCTGTTAAATTTAAGTACACAATTAGATAATACCAATTCAGGGCAACCAATGACCAAGCAATGCTTCATTTAGTTCAGTCTGTGGTGTCAAAGGTCACATTAGCAATTAAAGAAAAACATGCTCAGCTCAAAGTGTCTGAAGCATTTTGCTCCCAAATTTTACTGGCAGGCACTGTATGAAGAATTTTTGGGTATAATATGCAAAGTTAACTTTATTTTGCTAGCATCACTTACATATATGAACTATAGTGTCCTACACACACTGGAGAAACTTTATATCTGTGTCGGAATCATTTTTGCTTGCACTGTATATATCTATATATATATATATATATATATATATATATATATATAGACATTTTTGCTCACCAGTCACTGTGGCTAGAGGTTTTCCAAAATTACAAGCCACTCAGCATTTTCACAGGCCATAATCTTGACATTGATACCATGGGGGAAAACAGCCATACTGTATGTACATTTTTAATATTACCTCATAATTTGTCGCAGGTTTATTAGGGTGCTGTCACTTTAAGACCTGACGCATGGATCCATTATGGTGCATTCACACCAGACGCGAATGAAGCGTTTTGCGTGAGTGATTTACATGTCAAGTCAATGCAAAGATGCGAAAAGACATTATGCGACGCGATTCGCGCGAATGAGGCATTTGACGCGTGATTCGCTCAAATTGTGAGTTGAAAAATCGGACCTTTGGCGGATATTTGCGGCGCGTTAACCAATCAGGAGCTTGCTCTAGTAGTGACAACAATGAGGACAAAATCATATGTGGATACCCAGAGCTGTACGATACATCTTCATACTTTATAGAAACACTTCATACTATATAGGAATAAGTGAGTGAGGAGGTCGGACAGTCTGGTAAGTCGTAAAAAACGCTCTTTCCTCAGTTTGAGCTCTACATAGAGTGATTTCAGGGGGATTAGGACACTTTTTGCCATTGAGATGACTTGGAAAAAGTGTCCCAATCACCTTGAATTCACCCGATTGAGACTACAAGCTAGCTAAAGCAGGCAAATTGAGCTTATTCGCCGTATTTTTAAAACAATCCATGTCAGTCATTTCGCAACGAGACGAGCCGGCTGGCAGAAGCCCCTCCCATGATGTGAATTTGCATCTGTTGTGAAGTGAATGTCACGGGCGAATGAAGTGAGTAAACTCAAAATGTTAAAGCGTCCAACTACGCGCAATTTATTTGCTTTATTCACGTTTGGTGTGAACGCACCATTACACTGTTACACATGTGTTTTCTTTCTAAAACAGAACTGACTGTGTTTATTTCAATACTCGCCAAGACCGGCATTTTTACATTATAGTGTGTGTATTTGACTGTTTAAGCGCAATAAGCAGCGAAAAAGAGCTTGATTTAGTGCTGAGAGGCGGCTTTATGTGGGTGTGAGCACAAAATCTGCAGGAAGGAGTCAAATTATATGTAATAAGCGCAATCCCACACCGATATTCAAGCCCTGTAACAGCAACAATATTCATCTGGAGCACTAGAAGCGAGTGAGGAGTGAGGAGAGGCGGGTTTGTGTGTCACTCGCTGTCAGAGAGACGATGGTACTGTGTATCTGTGGAAAATGAGAAGCTACAATGCATTGCATTTATCATTTCAGATGCCTTTTAAAAAGACTGTATATATTATATATAAAATTCAACCTGCCGAAGTGGCTTGTGGGAGTGACTGCGTGACACACTGCTGAAATACACACGCAGTTACCAGACCTGAACGTCATCTAACTCACACAGGCCCTGTGTAGATCAGCAGCTAATGCTCGAGTGTGTGACAGTGGCATTGTTACCTTGGTGGTATCAAACGCGAGCAGCAGCGTCCGGCCGTTAGTGAGGAAGATCTCCATAGCATTATCTCTGAGCTGCCACCAGCGCTTGTGGACCTCCTTTATCTCCTCATACGTCCAGGAGAAGGAGGCCGGTTCCGTCTCGCCATGAGGACTCTGGGGAAAGGACACACGCTGAACCACTAAAACACACAAACGCCTCATAACATCTATTAGCGGTGGGTGGCATGACCAAAGAGAGTTTCATGGTATAACTTTATACATCACAGTAAAAGAAGCATTATTTAGTTGTTTGGAAGATGTTGAAAACTGGTTTACGATCAGGGTTATTTTCGTTAACTAAAAATAAAACTAATACTATATTTATACTACAAAACACCATATACTATTGCATGAGTATGCAAATTGGGACGCACCTACAGGGAGTGCAGAATTATTAGGCACGTTGATTTTCTGATCATATTTTTTTTCCAGGCACATTTGACCAATTCCAAACCACAGTAATCCTAATAACTACTATTGATTTAGTATTTAATAATGTATAAGTGATATATAATTGTTCATGAAGGCTGGAAATGAAAATCACCTTATATTCAGGTGTGCAGAATTATTAGGCATGTTTTCTTTTACAGATAAATTGAGCCAAAAAAGAGATTTAACTCAGACTGAAAAGTCAAAAAGTATTAAATGCCCATGAGAAGGATGCAATACTAATGCAATACTAGACATTGCAGTTAAGGCATGACCATTGGACAGTGAAATGCTCGTTGGGTCAGAGGATCTGACAAAAACATGTGGCGGAGAAAAGACACCTGTTAACTGCAAAAGAATGAAGAATTAAGGTGAAGAATTAAGGGTGAAACCATCAGGAACCCTTTAGTCTCCAGCGCCACCATTTTCCAGAGCTGAACCTACCTGGAGTCTCCAGAAGTGCAGGTGTCAGGATCTCAGAGACTTCAGTTAGGTAAAGAATCCTAAAAAATGACCCCCACTAGATAAGAATCACAAGCTGAAGTGTTGTAAAATACATGAAGAAGGTTTTTTTATAGGCTTTATGGACAGATAGGTTGAGAGTGACTCTTGAAGGACCAGCACCACATCCTCTAGTACCACTGTTTGAAGAATTCATCTTCCAGAATCTGGCAGTACGTTTTGGGAGTTCATTTTAGTCCATCCTGAAGTCCGTTTTGCAGAGATGGACTAAAAATGAACTCCCAAAACGTACTGCCAGATTCTGGAAGATGAATTCTTCAAACAGTGGTACTAGAGGATGTGGTGCTGGTCCTTCAAGAGTCACTCTCAACCTATCTGTCCATAAAGCCTATAAAAAAACCTTCTTCATGTATTTTACAACACTTCAGCTTGTGATTCTTATCTAGTGGGGGTCATTTTTTAGGATTCTTTACCTAACTGAAGTCTCTGAGATCCCGACACCTTGCACTTCTGGAGACTCCAGGTAGGTTCAGCTCTGGAAAATGGTGGCGCTGGAGACTAAAGGGTTCCTGATGGTTTCACCCTTAATTCTTCACCTTAATTCTTCATTCTTTTGCAGTTAACAGGTGTCTTTTCTTCACCACCTGTTTTTGTCAGATCCTGCTGACCCAACGAGCATTTCACTGTCCAATGGTCATGCCTTAACTGCAATGTCTAGTATTGCATTAGTATTGCATCCTTCTCATGGGCATTTAATACTTTTTGACTTTTCATTCTGAGTTAAATCTCTTTTTTGGCTCAATTTATCTGTAAAAGAAAACATGCCTAATAATTCTGCACACCTGAATATAAGGTGTTTTTCATTTCCAGCCTTCATGAACAATTATATATCACTTATACATTATTAAATACTAAATTAATAGTAGTTATTAGGATTACTGTGGTTTGGAATTGGTCAAATGTGCCTGGAAAAAAAATATGATCAGAAAATCAACGTGCCTAATAATTCTGCACTCCCTGTATAAACATATTTTTAATAAGTATATATATATATATATATATATATATATATATATATATATATATATATATATATATATATATATATATATATATATATATATATATATATTAGGGATGACAAAAGATTAATCGCGATTAATCTCATCCAAAATAAAAGTTTGTGTTTACATAATATATGCGTGTGTACTGTGTATAATTATTATTTATATATAAAAACACACACAAGCATGTATATATTTAAGAAAAATGTATTATATTTATATACAAGATATTTATATTTATATATAATATAAATTATATAAATGTATATACAGTATATACATGCAAATATTTCTTAAATATATACATGAATGTGTGTGTATTTATTTATAAATAATAATTATACACAGTACACACAAATATATTATGTAAACACAAACTTTTATTTTGGATGTGATTAATCGCGATTAATCTTTTGACAGTCCTAATATATATATATATATATATATATATATATATATATATATATATATATATATATATATATATATATATATATATATATATATATATATATATATATATATATATATATACACAATAATTAGTTGGTAATATAATATTTTTTATATTATAGAATATTTCTAATTTTAGAAAGTACTAAAATAACTTAATACAAACTATATAGACATATATTTTTGTTTTCTTTAAAAAAGTAAAGTAACATTAAAGTCAAATAAAAAATAAAATCTAATTCAAAATATTAACACAAACTAACACTGGTTTAGATATAATATTAATAACCGATAACAGATTAGATTAAATAATAATAATCATTTATCATTTAGTGAATTAAATACATTTAATTTAATTTAACATTTTTAATTTGGAACCTGATGGACAAAAAATGATAAACATTTCTATATAGTAATGTGTATACTTCCTTACGTTTAGAAAAGAACATACTTGGTTATCATGCGTCTCAGCAACATTATCCTCCACAAAGTACATCCCAGATTTTCCTGCAGACCCGTAAAACACAACAGATGGTTTTAGTGGTCAGTTAACGGCCAACACAAGGATCATGTGATGGAGGTGAACAGAGCGGATGCACGAGTCTTACCCAGCAACAGCTCTCCTGCCATCTCTCTAGAGGGCGCCACACTTATGCACCTTCTCGTGAACCTAGACCAGAAGAGAAAATGATCTGTGGGATGAAACCTCAGTGTGACTCTGAAACCCAACGAGCGTCTGCTTGTGACGTGCGAGTACCTGATTGGCTCACTGGTGGCTTTGTCCTTCACTATGGATGAAGAGGAGTACGCCTTATCCTCAAACAGGAAGACCAGTGGAGGCTTGATGGCATCTGTGATGGGCCAACCACAAGCATGAGATCCATCATTTCTTACATGTTTGTTAGTGACATCTGGAAAACACGCTCAGGTCACATTATACCCCAAAGTCCAAAAATATCACTAATGAATTTACTTTTCACTTACTTACTTATTTATTTACGTATACTTATTAATTTACAATATAATTATAATTTTACGGATATAATTATCTAAATATTTATTATTATTATTTATTTATTTACTTACTTACTAATTTACTTCCCAATTTTACTTTTTTACTAATTTCTTATTATTTTACTAACTTATTTACTAATACGTATTTATTTACTTGCTCATTTTACTGATATACTTATTTAAATATTTATTTATTATTATTTACTTATTGATTTACTAATGTATTTACTAATTTAGTTCTTAATTTTATTTATATACACATTTTCTTATTTATTTAATTATTATATTTCTTATTTACTTACAAATTTTACTGATGTACTTTTTTACATTTTTATTATTATTATTATTTACTTATTCATTTACTTATACTTATTAATATACTAATGTTCTTATTTATTTACTTATATTTGTTTGTTGGTTTACTTATTAAATTATTTACTTATACTTATTAATTTACTTAATAATTTTACTGATATAATTTTACTTGTAAACAAATTTTCTTATTTACAAATTTCTTATTATTTTACTAACCTATTTACTTATACATATTTATTTACATACTAATTTTACTGATATACTTATTTAAATATTTATTTATTTATTATTATTATTTACTTATTGATTTACTAATGTACTTATTAATTTGACTTATACACAAATTTTCTTATTAATTTAATAACATATTAAATTACTTATTTACCTATACATATTTATTTACATACTAATTTGACTGATATATTTAATTTACATATTTATTATTATTATTATTATTTACTTATTGATTTACTAATGTACTTACTAATTTAGTTTTTAATTTTATTTATATACACATTTTCTAATTATATTTCTTATTTACTTACAAATTTTACTCATGTACTTTTTACATTTGATTTATTATTATTATTTATACTTGTATACTAATTTTCTTATTTATTTACCAACTTATTAAATTACTTATTTACTTATAACATTTCTTATTTACATATTAATTTATGTACTCATTTTACTGATGTACTTATTTACATATTTAAATGTTTCCTAATTAATTTACTAATGTAGTTCACAATTTTACTTATGTACTATTTTTCTTATTTATTTATTTACTAACTTATTAAATTGCTTTTTTTTACTTCTACTTATTTATTTACTTACTAATTTTACTAATATACTTATTTATTTATTATTTTATTATTATTTACTTATTAATTTACTAATGTAGTTCACAATTTTACTTATGTACTATTTTTCTTATTTATTTATTTACTAACTTATTAAATTACTTTTTTTTTTTACTTCTACTTATTTATTTACTTACTAATTTTACTAATATACTTATTTATTTATTATTTTATTATTATTTACTTATTAATTTACTAATGTAGTTCACAATTTTACTTATGGACTATTTTTCTTATTTATTTATTTACTAACTTATTAAATTACTTTTTTTTTTTTTTTTTTACTTCTACTTATTTATTTACTTACTAATTTTACTAATATACTTATTTATTTATTATTTTATTATTATTTAGTCCCTAATGTTACTTGTATACTCATTTCCTTATAAATTTCCTTGGAGTAAAAAATGACCAAGACCTGTTCTTGAAGGATTTATCCATTTGTTTATGCCTTGAGTAAATAAACTGCACCATGAAACGTCCTAGATAATGTAATAAATCGTGTATTATGATCTGATGTTGTAAAGTGCTTTCTTCAGCTCACCGTCTAGTTTGCGACGGTCTTTGAGCAGATATTTGTTAGGGATGGTGAGGTAGCAGCGCTGGAGGCGTCTCCGCTCCCGGTTGGGTCCCTCGGTGGGATCCAGCTGCCAGGAAGTGGGGTAAGATGACTGATCGTACCACACCGCCCTGTTCCGTGTGGAAAAATAACATCATACGTGTTCGGAAACAACATGATGAGTGAAGTAGCGTTAAAGGGTTAGTTCACCCAAAAATGAAAATTCTGTCATTAATTACTTACCCTCATGTCGTTGGACACCCGTCAGACCTCCGTTCATCTTCAGACACAAATGAAGATATTTTAGTTGAAATCTGATGGCTCTGAAAGGCCTCCATTGGCTCAATGCACGGTTCACTCTCAAGACCCTTAAAAGGTACTAAAGACGTCGTTACAAAGTCCATCTCACTACAGTGGTTCTACAATAACTTTATGAATCGGCGAGAATAGTTTTTGTGCGCAAAAAACCCCTAAATAACGACTTATATAGTGATGACGATTTCAAAACAAGGCATCATGAAGCTTCGAAGCGTTATGAATCAGTGAGTCGAATCAGCAGTTTGGCGGTTTGACACGCGATCCGAATCATGATTCGACTCACTGATTCATAACGCTTCGAAGCTTCATGATGCCGTGTTTTGAAATCGTTATCACTATATGTAAGTCGTTATTTAGGGTTTTTTGTGCACAAAAACTATTATCGCCAATTCATAAAGTTATTGTAGAACCACTGTAGTGAGATGGACTTTGTAACGACGTCTTTAGTGCCTTTTAAAGGTCTTGAGAGTGTAAAGTGCCATTGAGCCAATGGAGGCCTTTCAGAGCCATCAGATTTACACTAAAATATCTTCATTTGTGTCTGAAGATGAACGGAGGTCTGACGGGTGTCGAACGACATGAGGGTAAGTAATTAATGACAGAATTTTCAATTTTGGGTGAACTAACCCCTTAAGGTGAGCGATACTGACCGGTCGTGGGTGAGCTGCTGCACGAGCTCCTGCCAGTGCCGGCTGGAGCTCAGGTCGGTCTTATAAAGGCCTCTGATGTGCTGCATGACCTTCTTCCGCTCCATTCCCTGCCTGAGAGACACGTTCTGAGTGATGTCAGCGGCGATCTTCGAGATGTCCTTCGACTTCCCGTCCAGCCTCTGCAACAAGCTGAACGAGAACGGAGCAGCTCAGACGAAGTGTATGTGTTTGTGTATTATTGCGTTTCTCTCAGAGTGCTCACCTCCTCTGCGTGTTGGCCAGCTTTTTTTCCCAGGCTCCTTTGCTGGTTCTTGCCTCTGACTCGTATTTCAGTTGCTCCTTGAGAAGGAAGAGTGAAACAGCTTTAGTTGAACATTTATAAAATGTATCGGGACCTATTGTATCACACATGGCCTGAAGCTCATGGCGCAGGTGCTCTTAGGGCGCGTCCAAATCCACTTTTTCTAGTTTAATGACGGGAAAAACGGTTGGCGCGCCCGGCGCATGGTGTTTTGGGCGTAACGTGCAATAAACCAATCCCTTTCCCTTTAAAAGCCAGTTGTGCTCACACCATGGCGGATTCACTATTTACATGGAGGAAAGACTGAACGCTTCTCTTTCGAGGTAACGGATCTGCTCATCCAATGACGCCTGCTTGCTCGTCATTACTGCAAATAGGTTGGCTAATTCCGATACATACAATGACCAGTGTTGGGGAAAGTTTCTTTGAAAAGTAATGCATTACAATATTGCGTTACTCCCTTAAAAAGTAACTAATTGAGTTACTTAGTTACTTTTTAAGAAAAGTAATGCGTTACGTTACTTTTGCGTTACTTTTTCTCACCTGGGCTGGGCTTGTTTTTGTTTTTTTTATAACCAAAAAGTTATATTTTTGTGCAACGGTAAAGACTTCTTTATACCAAAATTTTAATAATAAGCCCCAGGCTGAGGTAAAAATGCGAATTGACGCATGACCAGTAGAGGGCGCAGCTCTGCTGCCATTCTGGATAATGAAGGAATAGGATGCAGGAGGAAAAAGTTTTACCAATAAAAACAAAAAATCTAGTCATTTTCATCATAAAAGGTCAGCAGCAAGACATTGGTAAATTAAATATAAAGGTAGATTATGCATACAAATAGTTGTTTTAGTTAACATTTAATTATTGGAGGTTTGCATAGTACTCCATAGACATTCATTTTGAGGAGTACAGAATCTTTATTGTGCAAGTGAGATGAATAAATGCTCACATTTAGTCTAGAACTACAATAACCCTCATGTTCACACACACGCCTCTGCACTTATTTTTCTCAACATGGGGGCAGGAGAGCTGTCAGTCAAATTAATGTGAAAAAGTAACTCAGATATTTTGTTGTAGATTGGAAAAGTAATGTGTTACTTTACTAGTTACTAGGAAAAAGTAATCTGATTAGGTAACTCAAGTTACTTGTAATGCGTTACCCCCAACACTGGCAATGACTATCCATTATGACACATAGGCATTTCTATATTTATGCACACAATAATAATCTTTTACATTGTAATTGTCACGATTCACCAGTGAATTACTCCGTGATTACTCCACCCCGGACTGTTACTCCATCAAGGACTACATTTACCAATACTCATCATCCCTGATTACATCCACCTGTGTCTCATTACCCTGTTCACCTCACCATATATACGCCTGGTTATCTCAATCAGTCATTGCGAAGTCTTGTTTGTTGTAACACTGCATTTCTGAGCGTTTTCCCTGTTTTTTTGTCTCTTGGTTTTGGATTAGTTGCCCATTCCGTTGATTACCCTTTTGTCGGTCTCTCCTGCCTTGTTTGCCTGTTTGGACTAGGGATGCACCGAATCCAGGGTTCGGGTTCGGATTCGGCCGAATATTGGGCTTTTTGACTGGGTTCGGTTTCTGCCGAACCTCAGAATTTATTTCCACCGAACCCGAACCCTAGGCTTGCACTATGCGCGCTCCGCTGGTCGAACGTAATGACGCTGCTGTTGAAAGTGAAAATTGAACTCATGAACAGAAAACGTGGCAGTATACTTTAAGTCAAAAGAAGGCGATTCAAGTTGAGCTACACATTCAATTTGCAATGCCGATTTGTCTCGTGATGACAAGGACCCTAACAGCCGCTGTTAAAACATTTGCATATGAAACATCCGAGAGAATACGAGTTGTGCATGAAGGAATCTACAGACAGCAGCCAAAATGTATTTTATTTTACCGTTCAAACAGCCTATAGATCTATAGATCAGATAAAATATAAATGAAATTAATTAAATATATAGGCCTACACTAAATATTTTTCTCTTAAATAATTACCAAATTAAGATGACAACAAAAATACACTGAATCCGTAAGCTTTGAAGAACCGGAATTAGGTAAATGGGTAGATAATATACTATATATCTTTACATAAATACTATTCTCTTAAAACCATCATTTCGTTATTTTTACTAACCCACATAATGATTCATCCGCTGCACGTGAGGGGAAAAAATAGGTTCCTTCCACTTAATAGTTGAGCTCTTTTTATTTTAATATATCTCTTTACATAAATACTATTTTCTACTTAAAAAAAAATAACTTCGTTATTTTACTAACCCAGTGTTTTGTATGTGAAGCTGTTTCACGTGAATATTACCACAGGAGTGAAGCACAAAGCTTTGTTTAGTCTAGAAAGAAAATAATGGTCAGATAGCACTTTTTCATTCTGTTTTGCGATCTGGTCACTCGATTTTCCGTGAATTTGAACAATAGGCCTAGTCCATTTTATCCCAATGGACATTGAGATCTCGTTTCTTTTCCCAAATCTTCACTCACGGCGCACCCATGTTCACACGGGATTATAAACGTTTCTTCCTGTTGTTTGCTTATAATTAAGTCTATTATAACTATTCACATCCTTTACTGTGGGAAAGTATAAAAAACACTGTAAGACGAATACCTTTTTACTTCAAATTTTATTTAACACAGTTTGTTCTTGTTATTAAACTTGGTAAGGCGCGTCAAGTTTGGTTTATTTGAATAGCGCATTTCACGCGCGCGCCGGTGATTTTAGTTTCGTTTTCTCTGGCAGTGAATAATCAAAGATTGCCTAAATGTCTTGACCCTGTGGAAGATAAAATTCGCTCTTCAGACCTTTTACAACAAGTGTTGCTTTGCAACATCAGTAGAACATATGAAGATGAAGATATTCAAGAAGGTCTATCCAGCTCGTGTCCCGCATTCCTCTCACAGCGCAGAGCGGTATATGACGCATCTTTGCGGGAAAATAGTATGAATCAAATATTTTTCTAATATTTAATTTTCATATATTCTTGAGGTTACCATTATTTACTGAAAATCGTTTTTGTTTTATAGGCTGTGTTGTTTCACTGACGGAAGTGCTAAAATAAACACATATGGATGTTTCAGCCTCAAATGATTTCAAAATGTAGGCTATATATCTGGCATAGACTACAGTATTTAAAATAGCATATATGCATTAGTTACATTCTCAATTTAATTTACAGAGCAATCCCTGCTAAGTTTTTAGTTTAACTAATACTATAGAAGAGGATTAGTGTGTGTCGCACACAACAGACTCGCAACGGGGGCGTGGCATCACGATGGTGGCGCTCCATCTTGATGTCGGCACAACCCTAGCGCGCGCCTCCTGCGCTCTCCGTTGGGTTGTTCTTTGAAACGACAGAGGACGACTCGGGGTAATTTTTCTACAAACCATCATGAAATAGCGACAATGTTTACTTTAGTAAACTTGACCAAAACAGTTAATGGTCAATAGCATCCCTACACTGCTGTGGACTTTGTTAACGTCATTAATGTGTTTACTGTGATAATGGACTGCAGATGGGGAGTAGGATTCGGTATTCGGTTTCGGATTCGGCCGAATCTTAACCAGTGGATTCGGTATTCGGCCGAACCCCAAAAATCTGGATTCGGTGCATCCCTGGTTTGGACCGCTTGCCTGTGTTTGACCTTTTGCCTGTTTTTGATTATCCTTTAATGAAGCTACATTTGGATCCTCAGCCTTTGTATCTCAGAGCAGTTCATTACAGTAATCCTTTTATTTTTAATATTTGGCATGTGTGTGTGAAGCTGCGCGTCCCTGTGTGTGTAATAAGCAGAGTGTATGTGTGTTGTGCACCGCCTATAGGGTCATATTACTAACACACCCTTTAAATAGCTTTCCTATAGCTCAAACAGTAGAGCATGGCGCTAGCAACGCCAAGGTGAGGTTTCAAACATGTTACACTATGTATTATTTGCAGACGATACAAATTTATACAGTTCAGGAAATGACTTGAAAACCTTAGCTAATAATATTGAAGATGAAATGATTAAATTAAAATTGTGGTTTGATATAAATAAATTATCTTTAAATTTGAATAAGACAAAGTTATGATATTCAGCAATAAAAAAAAGGAGGAAGTCAGCTTATCTATAAACAATGTAAACATTGAGAAGGTGTCTGAAATCAGATTTCTAGGAGTCACCTTAGATGAGAAATTGACGTGGAAAAGTCATATATTGCATGTAAAAAATAAGATGGGAAAAAGCTAATTTATCTTGAATAAGGTTAAATACAGTTTACCATATAATACAATGAAAATGTTATATTGTTCAATGATTTTGCCTTATTTAAAATATTGTGCAGAAATATGGGGAAATACATATCATAGCAACATTATGCCTTTATTTATTTTACAGAAAAGAGCCATTCGCATTATTTTTAAAGCAGGATATAGAGACCATACAAATCAATTCTTTATTAGGTCAGGATTATTAAAACTTAAAGACATTATAGAATTACAAACTCTATTAGTGATGTTTAAAGCTAGAAGCAAAGCTCTTCCACATGACTTACAAAAGTTATTTATTTTTACTTCTGAAGATGAAAATCACAGACGGCCGTACGACTTTAAACATCAAATAGCAAGAACAAATTTGAAACAAATGTGTTTGTCTGTTGCTGGAGTAAAAGCATGGAATTCTTTAAGGAAAGATTTAAAAAGCTGCAAAAATATTTTGGAATTTAAAAGGAGTTATAAAAAGAAACAACTTGAATTATATCAAACTGAATTTACTTGTTTGTATGTGATCATTGTAAAACGTTTAAATAAATATCAGATATGTTGGAGTGTGGGTGATGGTGGAGGGAATAATGCTAATGTTATCTACTATTTATGTTAATACATTTTGTGTGATGCTAATGTCATCTATTATTTAGGTTACTAAATTTTGGGTGGTGGTGGAGGGAACAATGCTAATGCCATCTACTAGTTATGTTTATAAAGGGGGCATATAAATATAAGAATATTATTCTTCCATCTGCTCCTTTCTGATCATGGAAATGTAAAGGAAAACTTCAAATGAATTTTATGTGCCTTGTACAAATAATCAATTTTCATGAAAGGAATAAAAGAGAAATGAATGAATGAAAAAGGTCATGGGTTCGATTCCCAGGGAAAGCAAGAATTGACAAAATGTAAAATGTGTACCTTGAATGCAATGTAAGTCGCTTTGGATAAAAGCGTCTGCCAAATGCATAAATGTAAATGTAAATGTAAATAAAACAAAATACTGCACTATTGACTTTAGAGCAGGTTTGTGTTGGTCAATGGCGCAGTCGTTTTCAGTTCCTTAAAACAGGGTTCCTACAGGTTTCTTCAAGTTAAATTCAAGACCATTTATATAAAAAATTAATACCTATTTCGCGCTTCCCCTTTGCTTGTTGCTTGAGGTCTGTGTTGTGTTGTAGCCTATGGTTGTGGTGCTGTAGCGCGTGATCTTCATTTACTGAAGGCATCATGTGTTCGTGTATTTTGTACTGTGACCCGGGGCTGCGTTGCGTTCTCAATTATTGGTTCCGCCACTCTTTATTTATACTACGTTATTTAATCAAAATAATCGAGGTTGACAAATGAAACTTTTGAGGAAAAATACAATGCGGAGAATTTACATACAGCACAATTTTTAAGACCCAGACATGAAAATTCAAGACTTTTTAAAGTCTTAAGGTATTATTTCCAAATTATTAAATTCAATGCTTTCAAGGCTTTTTAAGACCCTGCGGGAACCCTGTAAAATAGCAAAGCACCAACAATGCTCCTGAACACACCTGGTTTTCAGACCAGACGTCCATGGGTGAACAGATGCGCCAGTGCATTTGATATTTAAACAACATGGCGTAGAACATGAAGATGAGAACTGCGTCTGGCTGAAACTAGCAAAAAACTGGAGTCACATTGTGCCGGATGTATGATAGGGCCCATACACTACATTCTATTTACAAGTAGTCATACTACTAGCATTCACAATGCAAAGATGATTTAGTGAAACTGCAAAAAAGGGCTCATGCAACTCTTATGAGTGTGTTTGGACATGCGCACCTCTTTGATGGCTTTCAGGAGGTCTGGTTTGGCTGGGGCGCTGGGCGGGATGCATCGGTGGCCGCAGAGTTTCAGCGCCGTCATGAAGGTGTTGGCGGCCGCCTGCTCTTCTTTGCTCAGGGCGTCTTTGTGGTCATGTAACAGCTCGTACAGATACAGAGCCAGCTTGGGCCCGTGCTAAGAACACACACACAAGCACAACACAAACAAGAGTGATTAGAGGAACCTGTCTTTTGAGGAATTATAATTAGTAGTATTAGCACTACATCCATTTATGATTAGTGCTGGGAATCGATATAAAAAATTAACTAATTAATCACATTTTTTTCTGTAAGTTTTTAATATTTTGATATTGTAACAATTTCAGTTACTCTCCAAATTAATGTAGAAACAATGTAAAGACAGTATATTTTAAATGTGTTGTATTGTCATGTTTTTATGAATGAAGGCCAGTATCACTGAAGTCTCTATGAAACATTAATGACGTTACATTACAGTATAACTGAAAGCTCCCAATTTCAACATTTATTAGGCTTTAAAAAAACAACTTTTAATTTAAGTGAACTTAAAACAATCTTTACCTAAACCCATTATAATAAATGTTATTTTTACCCATGGCCTTCCCTGTTAGACATTTACAGAAATGTAATAGTTATCAAACACCTTTCTTAACTGCATAAAAAATAAATGAAATATAGATTATCATTAAAGCTACACTTTTCTCAGTTCCCGTTGTTCTGTGATGAACATTAATGACAGGCATCATCAGTGCTACTGTCACTTTAAGAACGGCCGCGGATCTCATTTACTCACAACTCTTTAAGATCATTTAAGACATTATTTAACTAATTTAAGACTCCTAATATGAGAATACTCGAAATTCTCTGTGTTGTTGTTATTGTTTGTTCAAGAGCAAAAGAGAACTTTATGTGAGAAAGTCGAGTGTGTGTGTGTGTGTGTGTCAGAGTGTCCCTCGATTAGCTGACATGAGATGCAGCCACACAGACAGGACATTGACACACACACACACACACACACACACACACACACAGGACATTGACATACAGCGCGTTCTATTGTGTCTTGTCGAGCTTGGAAGCATTTACATGAATAGGAGCGTGATCATGTAATGCTAAGCAAAAATGGATATAAAAACGGACGTTGTGTTATTTTCGTTAAATATTTTTAATGCGTTAAGCTGAAAAAATGTATCGCCTGCGTTAACACGTTAATTTGCAAGCCCTATTTATGATATATCGATGTTATTTCCGCTCACCCTCCATTGTAGATATCAGAATCGGCTATTAAAAACCCATATTGATCAACCACATACACATTTCCAGAGCAACTCTGTTTTCCATATTTATGTATTTGTGCAGCCATTAGTGATAAAATCCAAGGTGGAATTTAGAAAAAAAACCTGGCAAAATATTTGATACAGTAAATGTTTAAAATTAATTTTATAACAAAATTATGTGCAATTTAATTGCTTTACTCAAGAGTTTCCATTCAGATTCTCTGAGGGTTGTTTTTTCTGCCAGTCTCCAGTATAACACTTCGAATGATCCAGAATGCAGCGGCACGTCTGGTCTTCAACGAGCCCAAAAGGACCCACGTCACACCACTCTTCATCTCTCTGCACTGGCTACCACTCGCTGCTCGCATCAAGTTTAAGTCGCTGACGCTTGCCTACAGAGCCACCACGCACTCAGCTCCTGCATACTTTGACTCGATTCTACGTCGACACACCCCCACCAGAAGCCTTCGTTCAGCTAAGGAACGAAGGCTTGTGGTACCATCACAGAGAGGCAAAAAATCCCTCTCCAGAACATTTTCATTCAACGTTCCCAGCTGGTGGAACGATCTGCCCACCGCCATCCGAAATGCGGATTCATTGACAACATTCAAAAGTCAACTAAAAACTCATCTCTTCCGTGAGCACTTAACCTCCTAAAAAAAAAAAAAAAAAAAAAAAAAAAAAAACTTTCCTTTCCTCTTTTCCTCCTCTTTCCCGCCCTACTCTAACCTGTGCTACACTGAGAAATGTACACGGACCAAGTATTTCAGGCACTTGTTGCGCTCACTCGACTCTTCACGACCAATCGCTTATTGTACCCCCAAGTTGTAAGTCGCTTTGGATAAAAGCGTCTGCTAAATGCATAAATGTAAATGTAAATGTAATGGAGAAAGCAGCAGCGGTGGAGGACTGAACTCAGCACTAGCGAGAGGACGGCACTGCTGCTATGGAAACCGTCTCATGAAGATGTTTCTGTGGGTTATTTACTGTATGTCAGAGCAGAGCCGTGGCAGCGCTGCATGTGCAGAACCAGCCCAGTGAAATGTCACTGTCGTCCTCCCAATAGAGGAAGTGTGCATGTGTGTTGGAAACACTAATCTGAAAACTGTCAGCAAATAACCAAAGCAAAATGTCACACAGTCTCTGGTCGGCTTGTAGAAACAAAAAGCCATTTGTGTCAACAGATCGGCATGTCAATGATGTGTTTATCGTCCTCGCTCACCTCGAGGCCGGGACTGAGGCTCTCTCTCAGGATCTCGGAGTAGCTCTGCTCGTGGATGAACTCTAGCGCCTCCCTCCTGTCCTCCAGAGGGACTGCGGGGCTGAGGGTGTGCACCAGCATACGGCCGATCTGAACCCTGAATGTGTCACGACAGGACCAGAGGATTCGCCTCCACTGCTGGCGAGGGGCGCCACCACGGCCAGTGCTGCCCTGGGGAACAAAACCATCCCACAAACTGTGTTATCCACAACACAGAGATATAACACTAACATAGAAATATGCATTTATCATATTTAGCCAGGTATCAAAAAGACCATGTCAATAGACCAGGATTATTTTCATTAACTAAAACAAATTCGGTAACACTTTACAATAAGGTTCATTAGTTAACATTAGTTAACATTAGTTAACTACATTAGTTAAAGCTACACTGTGTGATATTTTCCCCCATCTAGTGGTGAAAAGGTATATGACCATCCAGTGAATATTAGTTTCTCTTCCTCGCAATTCCGATTTCGTTTTAACTCCTACGGTGGCCAATTTAGTCCAAGATTAACATGGCTTCCAGTTCGACCTCGTCCACATTCGACACGGAGCCATCGAGTGTTAAAACGCCAAAGGCGAAGCTTGAATTCACGGGTATGTCCCTCTTTGGCTAATGTACTTTCAAGATGGAGGGGCAACATGGCGACCCGCATTCGAACCCCTCACCCGTATGTATTTTCAATGGCATATTATAAACTTACGAGAATACTTTATTACTTGAAAGAAGTAAATATACATTAATGAGCACATGTATTTTTGAAAGAACTAAGTGTTTTTAGCTAAGAATAAACTAAAAAAGTTACACAGTGTAGCTTTAACATGAACAGCATTTATAAAGCATTTATTTATCTTTGTTAACGTTAATATCAACATTTACTAATGCATTATTAAAATCTTGTTAACATTAGTTAATGCACTGTGAACTAACATGAACAAAGCATGAACAGCTGGATTTTTATGAACTAACGTTAACAAAGATGAACTAATGCTGAACAGAGGTGTTGTTCATGGTTAGTTCATGTTAACTAATGCATTAACTAATGTTAACTAATACAACCTTATTGTAAAGTGTTACCACAAATTCATAAGTAGAAATACAATAAACATTAACTGAAATAAAATTAAATTGCGGTAACACTTTAGCTTAAAACATAATTCTCACTAAGAACTAGTTGCTTATTACTAGGATATTAGCTGTTTATTAGTACTTATAAAGCACATATTCTGCGTATAATGCCTTATTCTGCGTGACCATATTCTACATCCCATAATCCTACCCAATCTTGACTACTAATAAGCAGTAATTAGGAGTTTACTGATGCAAAAGTCACAGTTAATAGTGAGAATTTGACCCTAAACTAAAGTGTGACCAAAAGATGTATTCCAATATTTCAATTGAACTACTAAAATAACTAAATCTAAATGAATATATATTAAAAATAATAATAATAATAATAAAAATAACAAAAACCACACAACATTACTAAAACTTTAAAATTAAAATATTAAAATACAATCCAATCAAAAAATTAACAAAAACTATAATAGTACATCAATAATACTAAAATAACACTGCAATAGACTAGTTTCACAATCCTTTCTTGTCTCAAGACTCATGGGTAAAAAAGTGTTAAAGATGCTTTATTAGTGTTTCCTGGGATAGTTGGGAAGTTTAATTCACTTTCATGAAACACTTCAAAGTTTCAATTATCATAAAAAAAATATATTTTGGTTTAAAAAAAATACATATCTGTAAATATAGCTGTTTATTAATACTAGGGCTGTACATTTTTTAAATAAATAAATGACACTATACTCAGATTAATTCATCAAATTGATCATAGATAATTAAACATAACAATATTACTGAGAAAAGCCCCAAATGAAGATAATTCAAAGATAATTATATTCATCAGGAGTTGTTTCTCTGTTAATTGTTGTGTCTATCGGACTGAGTTCATTGTGACTGATGAATCTGAAAGTAGTGTTTACATGAACGCTAAACAAAGTGATCGGGGTTGATGTGCGCGTTAATATGTCACAAGCTTCAAATCGGAATTGACATTTTTTGACATGCACACACTCCACAAATATGCAGTTTCCCGCTGTTTGCTCATAATAACTATTCTCCTACACTGGTGCTTGATTTCTTTTAAACAGCACTTCTGTTCCATTTCTGATCATAATTTGGAGACAATGAGCGTATGAACCATTCTGCTTATATTTATCACGAGGTAAAAATGCCTCTCCATGCACCCAAAATCCAAAACAAGGACCGGTGGGAAGTTGTCCTTCACCACTTGACAGATGCTAATGGATCATTCTTTTTAGAGTGACAGGACAGTCATTTATATAACACTTTACTTAACAGGAAGAACAGCTCGTTTTGCACATCATTACGCTATTTCTACATCACTGCACATGCGCAGTCCTTTCAGATTGGGTTTTCAATCCGATCAAGTGTTTACATGTCCTCTCGATCGGATTAGAAAAGGAATAAATCACCCTTTACAATCCAATCGGAATTACATTTGGATCGATTAAGGTGTTTACATGAAGGTTTTCAGTCTTTAACAGTTAACAGGCTTGTTTTAAGCGCGGAACACACTTCAATCCAAGTTCACACACAAACATATTAAGTATCAGTTCATTTTGTCACGAAATTCAAACAATAAATGCCGTTTTGACGCTCTTTAATGTGACGTGACTGATCACTGGTGTGTGCGAGTGAACGTGATCGTCATAGTTAAAGAATAAACATGAATGAACATCTGAAGGTATGTTGAGGATACACACTTACTGAAACGCATCATATGTGGTGTAAGCGCTCAATCAGTGTTTCAACGGCGGAAAGACGTCAATAAAACAGCTTGAGAACAAAGTCACGCAGCATCACATGACCTCAGAAGTCATTCAGTGTCCACAGCTGTGAGTTCACTAGAGAAATCAACTCTTTCACTGAATATATGACCTATATTAGCCGTTATATTCATCTGAACCTGTTACTGATGTCTGGATTATTAAAGGGTTAGTTCACCCAAAAATGAAAATTCTGTCATTAATTACTCACCCTCATGTCGTTGGACACCCGTCAGACCTCCGTTCATCTTCAGACACAAATGAAGATATTTTAGTGTAAATCTGATGGCTCTGAAAGGCCTCCATTGGCTCAATGCACGGTTCACTCTCAAGACCCTTAAAAGGCACTAAAGACGTCGTTACAAAGTCCATCTCACTACAGTGATTCTAAAATAACTTTATGAATCGGCGACAATAGTTTTTGTGCACAAAAAACCCCTAAATAACGACTTATATAGTGATGACGATTTCAAAACACGGCATCATGAAGCTTCGAAGCGTTATGAATCAGTGAGCCGAATGATGATTCGGATCGTGTGTCAAACCGCCAAACTGCTGAAATTTGGCGATTCAAACCGCTGAATCGACTCACTTATTCATAACGCTTCGAAGCTTCAACAGGCCGTGTTTTGAAATCGTCATCACTATATAAGTCGTTATTTAGGGTTTTTTTGCGCACAAAAACTATTGTCGCCGATTCATGAAGTTATTGTAGAACCACTGTAGTGAGATGGACTTTGTAACGACGTCTTTAGTACCTTTTAAGGGTCTTGAGAGTGAACCGTGCCATTGTGTCAATGGAGGCCTTTCAGAGCCATCAGATTTACACTAAAATATCTTCATTTGTGTCTGAAGATGAACGGAGGTCTGACGGGTGTCCAACAACATGAGGGTAAATAATTAATGACTAACCCTTTAATGTGTGTTTATGAAAATGACACACACTGTGTATAAATGATTATATTTCAACAACGAATTGGAGTAAAAACATAATTTTATAATTAGATTTAGAAATTAATGCAAAAACTGCCTTATGTGAAGTTTACATGTGTGATTTGAGTGATGATTATTATATCTAAACATGAAGAGCAGCTGAGTTTAGGTTAATAGTTTGGGCTCTGTCCTTTAATATTACAGTAATGTGAAGTAAGGGCTCCCTATAGTTGTGTACTGTTACACCCCTAATGTAAACGTAGCCAATGTGCACTGAATACCAAAAAATATAACTAGTACTAAACAAAAAAAGGGTAGTTTGATTTCATGTTGACTTTAAGAAACCCTGACGTCTACTGTAAGTGATTACCAAGCTGATCTTTATGCCCTCCATCATGAGTTTGAGAATGTCTTTGCTGAAGCTCTTGGTGTTGCCCGGCGGGAGTGGGGTGGAAGGGGTGGAGCCGTTCTCCTCAGACGTCTGTTCGCCAGATAACGGCATGGACACGGAGTGATCAGGAGACTCGGGAAAGTTCAGGAGGTCAAAGAAATCATGGTTGATGTCTGGAGAGTAATGATAAACTGTCGAATTTATTCAGCAAACATGGACTGTTTCTTGTCATCACTAACCAAAAAAAGTATTATTTGAAGTAGCATTCAGAACCATGTAAATCGCGGTAACACTTTATTTTAGGGTCCAATTCTCACTATGAACTTAGCATGCATATTACTAGGATATTGGCTGTATAAAGCAGCCTTATTCTGCGTGACCATATTCTACATCCCTTAAAGGGATAGTTCACCCAAAAATGAAAATTCTCAGAAGTCATTCAGTGTCTACAGCTGTGAGTTCACTAGAGAAATCAACTCTTTCACTGAATATATGACCTATATTAGCCGTTATATTCATCATATCCTACTGAACCTGTTACTGATGTGTTTATGAAAATGATAGACACTGTGTATAAATTATTATATTTCAACAACGAATTGCAAAAACTGCCTCATGTGAAGTTTACATGTTTGCACACAGTGTGTGATTTGAGTGTTGATTATGATTATAATTATTCAATTCTTCTCACTATGAACTTATCATGCATATTACTATAATATTGGCTGTATAAAGCAGCCTTATTCTGCGTGACCATATTCTACATCTCTTAAAGGGATAGTTCACCCAAAAACGAAAATTCTGTCATAATTTACTCACCCTCAAGTTGTTCCAAACCTGTATGAGTTTCTTTGTTCTGCTGAACACAAAAGAAGATATTTAGAAGAATGTTTGTTACCAAGCAGAGAGAGCAACTATTGACTACCATAGTAGGAAAAGAAATACTATGGTAGTCAATAGTTGCTCTATCTGCTTTGTTACAAACATTCTTCTAAATATCTTTTTTTGTGTTCAGCAGAACAAAGAAACTCATACAGGTTTGGAACAACTTGAGGGTGAGTAAATGATATGATTTTCATTTTTGGGTGAACTATCCCTTTAACCCTGTCCAATACCTAAACTTAACAACTTTACTAACTATCAATAAGCAGTAATTAGGAATTTATTGAGGCAAAAGTCAGCTATCAGTGAGAATTGGACCCTAAACTAAAGTGTGATCTACATGGCATCAAAGGCGGCAGCATCGAGCAGATGTTTGTCGAGTGTACCTTGATAGATGAGTCTGTTCACGGCCAGAACCACGAGTCTCTGCAGTCGCTGGACCAGCTCCGTCTCGCTGGCTCTGATGGGGTTTTCTTGACTCATCCTGCGCTGCATCATCTGGGTAAGTTCATCACTGGCCACGGAGCGCATCCGCGTCAGCAGCGAGTCCGACTGGGCCAGCGTGAACCGCCTCCGACCTGATCAAAACATGCATGTTTGAACAAAGGAAACTGTGTGTGACGAGTAGAGGGTGTTAAAGGGTTCGTTCACCCAAAAATGTAAATTCAGTCATTATAACTCGCTCTCATGTCGTTCCAATCCCATAAGACCTTCAGCATCTTCAGGACACAAATGAAGAGATTTCTGATGAAATCTGAGTGCAGTAGTTTAAATAACACTTTCAAAGCTCAGACAGGAAGTAAAGACGTCGTTAAAATAGTCCATGTGACTTCAAACTCAATGTTATGAAGCTACGAGAATACTTTTTGTGCGCAAAAAATTTAAAGAAATAACGACTTTATACAACAATCTCTTCTAGCCTGTGTCAGACTCTTACACTGTTGACGTAGTGTTAACAGCGCAGCGCTTCCAGAACGCCGGCTTACCATTGGCCGACGCTGTTCACGTGAGCACCACGACGTATGTGCACACGCCGTTCTGCTGTAGCGCTAGGAAGTGCTGCACTGTATTTAAAGCGTCAATACTAGGGCTGCGTAAAAAAATATTGATTTCTCGATTTTAATCGATTCTCATTTTTACGAACCGATATCGATTCTTAAATCCCAAGAATCAATTAGTCATCCTGTTTTCAATCCTTCCATCCAATAAATCGCAATCATCTTTGTGCTTTGTTACTATTGATATGAAACTTCTCAGATTTCAAATCAAAAACATAAATACCATATTCAGTGAATATCCAGTGTCCATAAACTCATTAGTCAGCTAGAAAAATTAACCCTAGAGATATATATATGCACCATATTACATATTCATTAAATATATATATATTTTTTAATGTTTTTCAATAATTAATGCATGTATGAATAAATCTGGCAAGTTTTTATGACAGCCACCATTTAAATGTTTATATTAGGGCTGTCAAAAGATTAATCGCGATTAATCGCATCCAAAATAAAAGTTTGTGTTTACATAATATATGTGTGTGTATTCTGTTAATTATTATTTATATATAAATACACACACATTCATGTATATATTTAAGAAATATGTATTATGCATGTATATACTGTTTATACATTTATATAATCTATAATATATATAAATATAAATGTTTTATATATAAAAAATATTTTTTTCTTAAATATATACATGCTTGTGTGTGTATTTATATATAAATAATAATTAACAGAGTACACACACATATATTATGTAAACACAAACTTTTATTTTGGATGTGATTAATCGCGATTAATCTTTTGACAGCCCTAGTTTATATAAAAAAAACGAATTGGAGTAGAAATATGATTATGAGATTGTAAAGTAGGGCTGCACGATTATGACAAAAATGATAATTGTCGATTATTCCCTTGAAATTGTAATTGCGATTATTAATTACGATTATTCTATAGCATTAAGCCTCAAAATTCAAATATACATTGGTTTGGTTTCTTTAAATAAAAAAAAGTAAAAATATGCACGGTATTATAATGTTATACTAAAAATAAAAATAAAAACAATGGGGAAAAAACTTAAGATAACCTGTAGAAAAAAACAAACACATATTAAGTACACAGAATAATATAAGTGGACTTTTTTGTTGTAATTGCGATTGTTGAACGATTACATAATTGTTCAATCCGTAATTGTAATCACGATTACAAATTCGATTAATTGTGCAGCCCTATTGTAAAGTTAATTTTATAACTTTATTATTATAAAAAAAGTGCTATTTAGTGTAAAAATGAGTGTTATTTAAGTGTTTGTATATAATTTGGTAAATGTATTACCTTCAACATTATAGTAGACCACGACTGACATTTGTTTTCCTTGAGAAAATGTGCCATGTATTGTACCTGATATATATACAAAATAATTGAAATTGAATTGCAAGCTTGTGAATCGAAATCGAATCGAATTGTGAAATTTATGTCAATACCCAGCCCTAGACAGTGTAAGAGTCTGACACAGGCTAGAAGAGATTGAATAAAGTCGTTATTTTTGTTTGTTTTTGCGCACAAAAAGTATTCTCACCACTTCATAACATTAAGGTTGAACCACTGGAGTCACATGGACTATTTTAACAATGTCTTTATTTCCTGTCTGGGCTTTGAAAGTGTTAATTAAACTGCTGTCTATGGAGAGACAGAGAGCTCTCAGATTTCATCAAAAATATCTTCATTTGTGTCTGAAGATGATGAAGGTCTTACGGGTTTGGATTGGAACTACATGAGGGTGAGTAATAATGACTGAATTTACATTTTTGGGTGAACTAACCCTTTCATATCAGTATCTAACCACCTCATAAAAACACACAGACAGACAGACAGACAGATGCAGGTTTTAAAAACAACCTGGATTGATGCTAAGTGGTTAGACGAGGCAGGTTGTCATTTACACCCGACATGTAACATGCACTCTAGCTAGAGAAGTTTACAACTTGTTTGGTCTCAATAGCTATATATATTATATGAGTTAGGATTCATCAGAGTGCATTAGTTTAGAAAGTCCAGTTTAAATTGTGAAATATTACTCCAGTGTAAATCATCCGTTTTATATGTGAATATTTAGTAAAATATAATTTATTCCTGTGATCAAAGCTAAATTTATCATTAGTGTCACATGATCCTTCACTAATCATTCTGATATGAGGATTTGATGCTCGACACATTTATGATTATTATCAATGTTGAAAACATCCATTTAATGCGTCCATGTTAATGGCAGGTGTAAATGAGAGAGAATGAGAACGATAAACAGACAGAGTGGCAGAGAAAGTCTGGTGTAACTCTGACTCTTGACTGTTTATTTAGTCTTGGTTCATTCGTGTTAACGCACACACAGGCACCAGTAGTTCGGGATACTGGGCAGACAAGCTTTAATCAGTTCATTGCACACGGCCAACATCCCTGAGAGAGCCAGGATGCTGTCGCCCATTTGTGCAAATGGGGTCGATGGCTACCTGCGTCTGAGGGGAACATGTAGGAGTTTGCTCCGGTAGGGGAAGGGAGGGGGGAATCCTGGGACAGGAAGCTGAACGGGGAGGGTAGAGGAATCAGGCCGTACGAGCAGTAGTGCTGCCGGGGAATACGGGGAATTATGGAGTCTTTCAGCCCCATTGAACCTTGGGAGTGTGAGGGGAGGTGATAATACAACAAAAACACATGAACAATCAAGCGTGACATCCAGGGCTGATGGTTAAAACAAGATGAATGGAGATGAAACACAAAAGACAAATGGATATGGAACTTAAAGGAACAGTTCACCTAAAAACAACCGTATGGATATTTGTCAAGATTTAAAAAAAATAGAGGGTTATTATCGTTAAAAAACATACATTACTTAACTAAAATAAGGTAAAATATAAAAAAAGTTAAAGGGGTTAGTTCACCCAAAAATGAAAATTCTGTCATTAATTACTTCCCCTCATGTCGTTCGACACCCGTCAGACCTCCGTTCATCTTCAGACACAAATGAAGATATTTTAGTGTAAATCTGATGGCTCTGAAAGGCCTCCATTGGCTCAATGGACGGTTCACTCTCAAGACCCTTAAAAGACACTAAAGACGTCATTACAAAGTCCATCTCACTACAGTGATTCTACAATAACTTTATGAATAGTTGTGCGCAAAAAAACCCTAAATAACGACTTATATAGTGATGACGATTTCAAAACACGGCATCATGAAGCTTCGAAGCGTTATGAATCGGTGAGTCGAATCATGATTCGGATCGCGTGTCAAACCGCCAAACTGCTGAAATTTGGCGATTCAAACTGCTGAATCGACTCACTGATTCATAACGCTTCGAAGCTTCAACAGGCCGTGTTTTGAAATCGTCATCACTATATAAGTCGTTATTTAGGTTTTTTTTGCGCACAAAAACTATTGTCGCCGATTCATAAAGTTATTGTAGAACCACTGTAGTGAGATGGACTTTGTAACGACGTCTTTAGTGCCTTTTAAGGGTCTTGAGAGTGAACCGTGCATTGTGCCAATGGAGGCCTTTCAGAGCCATCAGATTTACACTAAAATATCTTCATTTGTGTCTGAAGATGAACGGAGGTCTGACGGGTGTCGAACAACATGAGGGTAAGTAATTAATGACAGAATTTTCATTTTTGGGTGAACTAACCCTTTAACATTTTATTTCAGCTACTTGCCAAGGAAACATTTCTAGTTTAAATTGATGAACTAAAATAACTCAAATTTAAATAAAATGAATAAAAACACATCATAATATATATATTTATACATATATAATGTATAGAATTTTTTAAATGCCAAAAAAACATAACTAGATAAATAAAACTTTGAAATTAAAATGGAAAATATAAAAACAGTTTATTAATAATACTAAAATAACCATTAACAACTGAGTGAGAGTAAACAAGGTAAATAGGTAGATAATATACTATCTTTACATAAATAGCTACTATTCTCTTAAAACTATAATTTCGTTATTTTTACTAACCCAAATAATGACTCATCCGCTAGTTTGCACGTGAGGGGAAAAAATAGGTTCCTTCCACTTAAGAGTTGAGCTCTTTTTATTTTAATATATCTCTTTACATAAATACTATTTTCTACTTTTAAAAAAAATTACTTCGTTATTTTACTAACCCAGTGTTTTGTATGTGAATGTTGTTTCACGTGAATATTACCACAGGAGTGAAGCACAAAGCTTTGTTTAGTCTAGAAAGAAAATAATGGTCAGATAGCACTTTTTCATTCTGTTTTGCGATCTGGATCTGGTCACTCGAATTTCCGTGAATTTTAACAATAGGCCTAGTCCATTTTATCCCAATGGACATGGACATCTCGTTTCTTTTCCCAAATCTTCACTCACGTCGCCATGTTCACAGGGGATTATAAACGTTTCTTCCTTTTGTTTGCTTATAATTAAGTCTATTATAACTATTCACATCCTTTACTGTGGTAAAGTATAAAAAACACTGTAGGACGAATACCTTTTTACTTCAAATTTTATTTAACACAGTTTGTTATTAAACTTGGTAAGGCGCGTCAAGTGTGGTTTATTTGAATAGCGCATTTCACACACACACACGCGCGCGCGCCGGTGATTTTAGTTTCGTTTTCTCTGGCAGTGAATAATCAAAGAT
Source organism: Gobio occitaniae (assembly GCA_033150135.1). NCBI lineage: Eukaryota > Metazoa > Chordata > Actinopteri > Cypriniformes > Gobionidae > Gobio > Gobio occitaniae. The sequence goes on from JARQWZ010000611.1 coordinate 70,839, forward strand.
TGCCTAAATGTCTTGACCCTGTGGAAGATAAAATTCGCTCTTCAGACCTTTTACAACAAGTGTTGCCTTGCAACATCAGTAGAACATATGAAGATGAAGATATTCGAGAAGGTCTATCCAGCTTGTGTCCCACATTCCTCTCAAAGCGCAGAGCGGTATATGACGCATCTTTGCGGGGAAATAGTATGAATCAAATATTTTTCTAACTAATTAATTTTCTTATATTCTTGAGGTTACCATTATTTACTGAAAATCGTTTAAATGTTTTATAGGCTGTGTTGTTTCACTGACGGAAGTGCTTAAATAAACACGCATGCTTATGGATGTTTCAGCCTCAAATGATTTCAAAATGTAGGCTATATATCTGGCATAGACTACAGTATTTAAAATAGCATATATGCATTAGTTACATTCTCAATTTAATTTACAGAGAAATCCCTGCTAAATGTTTAGTTTAACTAATACTATAGAAGAGGATTTGTGTGTGTCGCACTCACAACAGACTCGCAACGGGGGCGTGGCATCACGATGGACGATGATATCGTCCATCGGCACAACCCTATCAGATTCTAGAGTGCATTTGATTGGACAAAAAATGTGAGGAGAAGGTGAAGTCCGCGGTGATGTGTTGATTGTTAAATAAGTTTGAATAATTAATTGATTATTAATTTATTTTCAGTTTTCGGTCAAGTGCATCCTGAATTTTCAGTCTCAGCACAGAATTTTAATTTCGGTGCATCCCAAAAACACACCAAACCCTTCCACCTGTAAACCGTCTCACCTGCGATGCTTTTGCGTTTCTGCTGTAGAGCGTGATGTGGCGAGGTGGGGACATGCACGTAGCTGCTGGACTTCAGAGGGTCCTGATTGGCCGTGGTCTTGATGAAGTCAATGGCTGCCTGGATCACGCGGAACTGCAGGGCCAGGGCCATTTCTGAAAGACCACATTACAACAGAATACTTCCTATCACATTCGAGCGACATGTCCCATACCGCATCTCTGTCATACAAAAGGGCTTGTTTTCTTTACCCTGTGTGCGGCGGACTTTGCTGGTTTGCATGTAGCCCAACAGGGTGATCAGGTCTTCAATGATGCGGAAGTACTGAGAGCCCGAGGAGCTGCAGGAGTGGATGGTGACGGCCACCAGCAGCTGCTGAATGTCACACACCACCAGCTTGTAGTCATTCGGAGGAATCCTACACACATCAAGAAAGAGTTCACTTTAATATTAGAAAAGTACATTACATTTTTGGGGGATTCCGTTTTAATGCTTAAATTAAATATAAGTCATCAAAAAGCATGCCTAATTCATGAAACTTTATTAAAAGTTTTAAAAAAAGTTTATTTTTAGGGCCCTATTTATGTTGCCTATATTTGGTTTTCTGTTCTGTTATTTTAATAATCAAAAAGCATGTCTGAATGCATACAACATTTACAAATTAATAATATATTTAAAAAAATTCAGTAATAATGCCCTACAAAATGTTTTATTTAAGTTTATTTCTTTATTTCAAATCAACATTTATTTGATTTATTTATGTAAACTATTAAAAAAAATATTTATTTGACAACATATAATATATATGAAAATTATATATATAACAATTTTAATAACAATATATCAAAATGAAACATTTTATTAAAAATATTATTATAAAACTATATATTATATTCTAATATATATATATTAGAATATAATATATAGTTTTATAATAATATTTTTAATAAAATGTTTCATATTTTTAATAAAATGTTTCATTTATAGATCCAGAAGAGAAAAAAAGTATAATTTTGTAGGACCTTATTATTCATTATTGAATTATTATTTTTTTATGTTTTATGCATTCAATTGCATTGAGACATGCTTTTTGATTATTGAAATAACAGAACAACGTTAAAAAAATACATGAATTAGTTTGTTTATTTCAAAAAATGAAACATTTTATTACAAATATTCTAAAACTATATATTATATTCTAATATATATATGTGTGTGTGTGTGTGTGTGTGTGTGTGTGTGTGTGTGTGTGTGTGTGTGTGTGTGTGTGTGTGTGTGTGTGTGTGTGTGTGTGTGTGTGTGTGTGTGTGTGTATTAGAATATAGTATATAGTTTTATAAAAATATTTTAATAAAAGATGTTTCATTTTGATAAGTTCACACACACACACACACACATTAGAATATAATATAGTTTTATAATATTTTTCATATAATAATGTTTCATTTTTAGAAATAAACAAACTAATTCATGTATTTTTTTTATGTTGTTCTGTTATTTTAATAATCAAAAAGCATGCCTCAATGCATACAACATTACCAAATTAATAATGTATTACAATTTTTTCAGTAATAAAGCCCTACAAAATGTTTGATTTAAGTTTTTTTTGGGCCCTATTTATTTTGCCTATATTTGGTTTTCTGTTCTGTTATTTTAATAATCAAAAAGCATGTTCATTTCTTTATTTCAAATCAACATTTATTTGATTTATTTATGCAAATTATTTAAAAATATATATATATTTATTGACAACAGACATATTTTTTATATATATGAAAATTATATATATATATATATATATATATATATATATATATATATATATATATATATATATATATATATATATATATATATATATATATATATATATATATATATATATATATATATATATATATATATATATATAACGATTTTAATAACAACTTATCAAAATGAAACATCTTTTATTAAAATATTTTTATAAAACTATATACTATATTCTAATACACACACACACACACACACACACACACACACACACACACATATATATATTAGAATATAATATATAGTTTTAGAATATTTGTAATAAAATGTTTCATTTTTTGAAATAAACAAACTAATTCATGTATTTTTTTAACGTTGTTCTGTTATTTCAATAATCAAAAAGCATGTCTCAATGCAATTGAATGCATAAAACATAAAAAAATAATAATTCAATAACGAATAATAAGGTCCTACAAAATTATACTTTTTTTCTCTTCTGGATCTACTGTTAAAGATGAAACATGGGAGAAAAATTGTGATTCCTTAAAAAAGAAAGCATTGATAATTGTATTATTAATACTACTACTTTAAGAAGTAATGCATTTCTGTCATAATTTCTTCAAGTTAAACCAAAACGTTTATTTTGGCGGGTTGTAGAGGAGAGCTTTGAGTTTGTGTGTGTCTGACGATAGTTTTCTCAAATGAAATGCTTGTGAAGTGACTCTGGAGAGGATCATGTTATCTGCATAATATGCTCATGTATGCTGGCACAGTTTCAAAGTGGTTTCCCCAACATAAGTTGCGTTTACATGGAGCACTGTAATCGGTTTAAAAGCCCAATCCGAATAAAAATACTCCATATAAACACCTCAATCGGAATAAAAATGGCCAAACCGAATGAAATTGTAATCGGTTTGAGAGGGGTGGGATAAACCTTTTCATGAACCGATCAAACGAAAAATTCCACCATGTAAACGATCTGATCCGATTACTGTGAGTGCACGTCTTTCTGTGACGTGATATACAGCGCGCGCCTCCACAACTGAAGAGCGCGCGCCGCGCTCACACCAGGCTAATGTTGACAAGAGAGGAAAGTTCATTTTTCTGAGGTATTAAACTTTTTATTTCGTAACATGTTATGAACATGATGTTTGAATAATGACAGACATAGCCTGGCTACACCATCTCATCTTGACAGCGTTTGTGCTCGGCTTCAACTGCGCCTGACAGAATAATTTTTTTTTTCTGAGGTGATTCTTACACTTTACGACAAATAATAAATAGCTTTTATAAAACTGTACAAGTCCTGGTGGCCGCTGAGAGCTGCCATTTCAACGGGGAACATTTAAGCTGCTCTGTTTCTCGTTAGTTAAGTTAGCTATAAAAAAAAAAATTCAACAACTGCTTCAAATTGGTTAAGTAACATTACCCACAGTCTACTTTAATTACGTTTGTTATTATGGTATCTTTCCTTAATCATCTGACATATATATGTTTAGTACTACTAGTAATGATGCTGAGCACGTCTTGAATGCTTCATTCATGTTTCACCGTATATCCTATGTTTTTATTAATAATTTGAGTGCATTTTATTGTTCATTTTGTGTTTTTCAAAATAAATGAATTGAATTCATTTTTGATTCCGCATTCATCTTTCACAGCTGTTGAAATAGCCTTTGTATAGGACATAAATTAGGTTAAACTACTGCATGTCCGCGCACAGAAAAATAAATAAATATAAAAATTACCAACACAGAACTATTGATCCACGATATGTAACGAATCTGAGGCGGCAGACAAACTGTGCGTTTGTGTCACAAAAGGATTCCTACTGAAAGTCAGCACATTTAAACACCAGATCGGTTTAGATAACGTCTCATGTAAACAGTCCACCGAATCTTTCAATCGGAATGATTTTAATCGGAATGACAAAAAAGTGCGCATGTAAACGTCGACATCGACATCGACTCTGACTGAGGCCCATTACCCGTTCTCCAGGCCGTTGAGGGTGGACAGTGTGTTGAAGAGCACGTAGAGTAAGCCGTGGTCCAGCAGGATGTCGGCCAGCTTCGGGCAGGTGTTGAGGAGCTGCAGCAGCAGACACAGGCCATTGTGCACCAATGAGTTCTCATACAGAGAGTTCTCCAGCAGACCCAGGACAGGGATGATACAGCGCTTCCGAAACGGGGAGATGTTCTCCATGTCCTCCAGATCCAGACTGAGAGAACAGGGAATAATGGTTACTGACAAGGGTAACGTTTCATTAAGAAATCATGCAGGAGTTTCTTGAACGTGTTTCCTGCCACATATTCCTTGCAACAAAAAACTAAATTATACATAATTATCTATAATATTTTTAGCATCATTAATATACTATTATAGTGTTTATTGATATTTATTTAATTTAGTTAATATTTAAAATTTTAGGTAATTTTTTTTAATAGGTATGATTTAGTTTTTATTAGGGCAGTCAAAAGATTAATCGTGATTAATCGCATCCAAAATAAAAGTTTGTGTTTACATAATATATGTGTGTGTACTGTGTATAATTATTATTTATATATAAAAACACACACAAGCATGTATATATTTAAGAAAAATGTATTATATTTATATATAAAATATTTATATTATTATATAATATAAATTATATAAATGTACATACAGTATATACATGCAAATATTTCTTAAATATATACATGAATGTGTTTGTATTTATATATAAATAATAATTATACACAGTACACACACATATATTATGTAAACACAAACTTTTATTTTGGATGTGATTAATCGCGATTAATCTTTTGACAGCCCTAGTTTTTATAAATTTTTATTTATTGTAATTTTATCCATTTTAGTACTGCAACTTAAACTAATTTTTTCAGTTACTTGACACAACATTTCTAATTTCCATTTAGAGTAAGTTTTTTTATTTCAATTAATGTTTATTGTATTTCTTTTAATATAAATGTTATTTTAAATTGTTTTAGTTTTAGTTAATGGCAACATTATGAAAATGAAAAATGTTAATAATAATAATAAAATATATAGATTTAAAATATTATTTTTAATCAAATGAAAATTACTGTTTAATTTTTAGTAAAATAAATAAATACGATACATATGATTTCAATAACAATATATCATATAATATATATATTTATAGTAATATTTAATAAAAATATAAAAAATTACTTTAATTTTCAGTAAAAAAAAAAAATATCTATAGCCAATACATGGCAATAAACTGAATTACAATAAGTATGTTTTTATTTCATTCAACATTTATTTTATTTCTTTAAATGTCAATTATTTTTGTATATATGTTTTAGTTAATGACAACATATATACATATATATATACACAAAAATATTTTTAATATAATATAGAACATAATATGTAATAAAACTATTTTAATAACAATATATCATATCATATATATTATAATCGAATATATAGTTTTAAAATAATATAAAAATAATAATAAAATGTTTCATTTTCATAAATAAATAAACAAACAAACAAACAAAACAAACATGTATAGCCAATAAATTCTCATTCACCTTCCATTAGCATGAGTGGCATAAGCTCATTTTATACTCAAGCTAAATTTCTGAATATGCTTTCTGAGGCCACAAACCGCTCTTATCAGGCTATCACCACTCATGTGGTCATGTGGTCAGTTCTAGATGGTTTGCACACTCACTCTTCCTCAAGCCCCACCGGTCGGCCGAACAGCATCTCCAGGAAGCACTCCAGCAGGCCCTGTGACCCCTGGTGCAGGTACAGCTGATTGGCCAGCAGTGAGAACCCATGGTTCTTCAGGAACTTCTCCTTCTGCTCTTTCTGAGCGCGGGTGAAGTAGGCGTCCAGGAGCTACATGAACAAACGGGCATGTTTGTGTATCCATGCATGTATGAGATAAAACTATTTTCACATCAGCTTTAATAAACTAGTCACAGCAGCAGATGAGATAAATAACACAGCTCAGGAGAGAGAGATGTCCTACACAAATTTCTTATATTTTCATGATTTGTTTGGACAGCAAAGAACACAGAGGGCCCGATCACATGGTCTGAAGCTCATGGTGCAGGTGCACCTAGGGTGTGTCCGAATCCAATTTTGCTAGTTTAACGACGGAAAAAACGGTCTGCGTGCCAGGGGCATGATCCAAAAGGGTTGTCCCTCGTGGTCCCTCATGGGTGTGTTTTGGGCGTAACGTGTAATAAACCAATCAGAGTCTCATCTCCCTTTCCCTTTAAAGGGTTAGTTCACCCAAAAATGAAAATTCTGTCATTAATTACTCACCCTCATGTCGTTGGACACCCGTCAGACCTCCGTTCATATTTGGAACACAAATGAAGATATTTTAGTGTAAAGCTGATGCTGAGAAAGGCTTCAGACAGGCCTCCATTGGCATTCAGTACATTGACACTTCCAAGATCCATGAAAGGCACTTAAAACGTCGTTACAAAGTCCATCTCACCACAGTGACTCTACAATAATTTTACGATGCGACGACAATAGTTTTTGTGCGCAAAAAAAAAATCAAAATAATACCTTTAACCAACTTGTTCTCGACTTCCGTGTGTGCCTCCACGACGCATGCGCGAGAATATGACGCAGATCCGTCTGAAGCCTTTCTCAGCCATCAGCTTTACACTAAAATATCTTCATTTGTGTTCCAAATATGAACGGAGGTCTGACGGGTGTCCAACGACATGAGGGTGAGTAATTAATGACAGAATTTTAATTTTTGGGTGAACTAACCCTTTAAAAGCCATTTGCGCTCGCACCATGGCGGATTCACTATTTACATGGAGGAAAGACTGAACGCTTCTCCAGAGAGGAATCCTTTTATTTTAAATATTTGGCATGTGTGTGTGCTGCTGCGCGTCCCTGTGTGTGTAATAAGCAGAGTGTACGTGTGTTGTGCACCGCCTATAGGCTCATATTACTAACACACCCTTTAAATAACACAAAAAATACTACGCTATTGACTTTAGAGCAGGTTTGTGTTGGTTAATGGTCAGTCGTTTTCAGTTCCTCACAATAGCAACACTCCAACACTGCTCCTGAACACACCTGGTGTTCAGACCAGATGCCCATGGGTGAACAGAAGCGCCAGTGCATTTGATATTTAAACAACGAGGAGCTGGACGTGAAAACTAGCAAAAAACACTTGCCGTATTGCGCCGGGTTTATGGATAGGGCCTAGAATCTTTTCCACAAACATAAAACTTTCTACTCAAATGTCAAGAAAAATAAATGGAAACTGTGACGGACCTCATCACAAACTGTATGAAATATGAAAAAAGTTAACAAAATGTTGATAGTAATGCTATTAAAATATATTGGCATTATCTAATGTCAAAAATGTACATATTTCCCTATTTTGTCACCATTAATTGGATTCTTTGACTCACAAAATCTAGGATTCCAGAAAGGTTTGTGATTAAGAACCCCAAAATTAAACAATTAATAATCATGTGAATAATTTAAATCCAATATATTTTTCAAGTTAGGAAGAGGGAGAGTTTAACCAACTTTTCAATCGTTTTGTAATGTTTTGCCATGTTTATTGATTCAGTCAGCTTTAATAAGCATAAGTTAAGTGAAAGCTTTAGTCATGTGTGTGGATGTGGCACATGGGAATCTAATTGTTGGCCAAACGGTTTAATCCCTTGAAATGTACTGCAGTGTGATCTAAATCCACTTTACACGGCATTATTAATTATAAGTGCTGTGCATGTAGTTTTAATTAGGGATGGCGAAAACTAAACATTTTCTTGACCGACCACCGAGCCTCATTAGCCGGTTGAAACCGGTTAACCGACTAGTTTAAAATATGCTGCGCTATTTGAAATAACAGCCGCGAGCCGCGCCTCTGCCTCCCGCTCTCAGCACCAAGCTTCAGCCACGCCCTCCGTCAAGCGTTGACGCCGAAGCCCCGTGTGAATGCGGCGTCACACACACACTGTCCCGGCCGAGGAGCTTGTTTGTAATCGGAGGACAAATGGCTCCTTCGTTTCGAAATGGTTTGGATACAAGGTGATCGCGTTGAAAATAAAGGCATTTGTCTAGCGTTAGAAGCTCATTTGAAACATTGCCGCGGCTCATTTATGAAAATGACAGCTCCGAAGAGACGCCGCTTTAGTTCGAGGTAGTGCTAACAATAATAAAGAAAGATGATGATCAACACCTTATGTGTTACCACGGAAATGTAGATGTAATATATTTGCAAATGTAAGCCCATCTTATGCGGAATGTTGTCTAATAGACTGCAACACGATAAAACAGGCACCTTCAGAATGCGTAAAAGACGCACCGGCCAAGGCAGGTCTAACTCACTGTGTGCCTTCTAATTAAGCACTGTATCACACAAGTTGCCACTTACATCTGTGTCGTTCTTTTTGGTGAAATGGTCCCACACACTACTTTTCTTTGCACGCTTCATACTGTCGTCTGCCCTGGCTCTAACCTCGAGTGTTTTAGCCTGTTTACTTTTTGCAAACCTTGTGAGCGCGCAAACCCAAACGCTGTGACCTCGCGCCAAATGTTTTTATTGGTTTATTAAGTACAAACAGGCGAGTTATGAAAAATTGAGTGTGAGGGATTTGTTCACTTCACACAAAAAGATTTTGGAATGAGATGGCTAACTGTAGTAGCGTTTAGTCCACTGTCTATAATAGCCTAATTTAGAGATCACTTTTTTTTTTTAACCGACAACCGACAACTTTGATCGGTTAACGTTGATACGGTCAACCATCAGTCAAACGGTCATCGGTTAACATCCCTAGTTTTAATTGTATTATTTAAAAATTCACTTGTCACACCGTAATGCCTTTGAACTAGTGAAGGTGAAAAGGTGATTAAAAGTGGTAAACAAAAACTGGCACTTGTCAATACTCAAAGATGAGCTAAACGTGAGCGGACCTTCATGACGCCCTGCTGTATGAGAGGAGAGGAGTGGTTGACCAGGACGAGAAGAGCCTCCGGTTGGATCAGTTTGTCCATCACCTCCTCCAACAGGATGTCCGGCAGCAGAAGCAGAACTCCTCTCAGCAGATCGTACAGACCGCAGCAGATCAGAACCAGACAGTCTTCTGCACTGGACCTGAACCAATCAGAAAACACACATCTGAAACGTCAGATCCTCGGCTGTGACCAAAAACATTTTTTAGTCACAAAAACAATGTTACCAGAATAGAAAATCACCCATACTGTGATATAAGACACTGGTAATACTGATCAACAAAAATTAAACCCGTATTTGATGGTCAAAGACAAACTAATGGCAGCTCATCTGTAATCCAAAGGATCTCAGAGTTAAAGGGGTCCTTTAATGCCCCTTTTTACAAGATGTAAAATAAGTCTCTGATGCCCCCTGAGTGAGTGTGTGAAGTTTTAGCTCAAAATACCCCACAGAGCATTTATAATAGCATGTTAAAATTGTCACTTTTTGAACGTGCCGTTTTTGTGCGTGTCCCTTTAAATGCAAATGAGCTTCTGGTCCACGCCCCTTTCAGGCAGAGGGCGGAGCTTAAAGAGCTTGTGTTAGCTGCTCCGATTACCTCACGGACAATGATGGAGAGACTCGAGACAGGACGTTTCTGAATGGATAGCTGATGAATGAATGAGTTAACTATCTTCAAGTCATTGATTAGCATATTCGGTCATGATAATCACACCACCTTTGTTGCGTGTTCACCGGGGGCGGGGTTTATGTAAATTTCAGGGTTAGTGATGTCACTAACCCAGGAGGAAGCTTGTGTAGTCCCTACTAGCCATTTGCTGTAGTCCTCAAAAAGAGATTTCATTAAAAGAAAATATCTCCCTTTGCTTTGAGCGTCGTAACTTTGCAGATGTTGTTTATGCTCAAACAGCGACACTACACACTCACTAAAGTTAAAAAAGTCAAATCATAATCAACCACCCATTTAAACGTTAACATTTAATGAGTTGAAGTGATTACAGATGGGATATGCGTTTAGCACAGGAACAGCAATGATGAAGACAGGAGGCAATTACCCAGAAACTGTTGACAGAAGAAGCACATTAAAGAGATTGCAACTTATAAATGAAGGCTAATATTACAAGTCATTCATATAAATTAGCATAATTAAAGCGCGTTATTCATCGCATGTAATTTAAAAAAGCGCTCCCTGGATATATTACGCACCTCTAGAAGAACTAAACGTATCACACAAAACATCTGAAAATAAGGCTAAAGGCTTCAGAAGAGTCTCAATCCACTCCCTAGCTCACTACCATTTCTAGAGCTGTCAAAGTATAAAAAGGCATTTATATACAAGAAGGTATTCTTGTTTAAAACTATTTCGCTATGCACTTTGCAGTTTAATCAGGGTTTTAAGCATGGCCATTTACATGTATGCATTTGGAAGATCTGTTTAATTTGGTGTTGTTTGCTCCATGCTCTACTGTTTGAGTTAAAGAAATACATACACATAAGAAATGCCTTTAAATGACCGACTGTGATTTTAGGTATCTGTTATAAATCATATTAACGAGGGAATTAATTTGTGAGGAGTAGTTGTATGATCAAAAAAGTGTGTGGTGGGTTGAGCTGTACATTGCAAATCTAATCAGACTCTCCTCACAAATGCCACATATACACTCATATATCTCATAAAACAATTGACCTCATAATGTTTAAATCAAAAAGTCATAACAACAGACTTCTCTCTGCTGACATATGCAGAACTTCTCCAATCATTTAGGGCCCTTTCACACCAACCTTGTTTGGTCCGGATTTTCTGACTTTTCAGTTTGGTCCGAATCAAAATTACAGGTGCGAAACCTTCCCTGGACCACGGTCAGGACCAAACAGACGACATTTGGTCAGATGAAAAGAGGTAGGGCTTTTTCACACCTGAAAGTCCACACCAAGGTCCGAACTGAAGTTCATGTTTTGATACATTTTATACATTCGGTTAATTTTGGTTTGGTTTCACATTGCAATTATGCGAGCGCACTAAAGAACTTCACAAGACACACTTGCGTCCACTCGTCATCATCTGTGTGGGGGGCATCTGGACATTGATTGGTTTGTAAACGGACGTGCGTCTGACGTCAGCATCTTTGACAAGAATGAATGAACAGACGCATATCGTTGCCTCTAGTGAACAGTGCGCACTGCTTGACAATTTTTTTTTCATTACGTTTAAAAGTGGACATTTCAAGCTTTATATAAACATATTTCTCATGTTTGTGAGACAAGTATCTGCTGAGTTTCGGTTTATTTGAGACGCTCCAGTTCATGTGTAAAGCATGTGATCGCTCCCGCGGTTATTGTCTGCTATAGATTATTTGCATCTTATTTATTAAATACAGGCAATTATCTGATTAAACGTTGAATAAAATTAAGATACAATTCATTCGAAACGAAATTCACATTAAAGAAAGGCTTTCTAAGCAAAATCATACAAAATTTCTTTCAAAATCATTTCTGACCTTCTGTCTTCTGACATATTGCAGATCTTTTCACTTTTCATAATCAATATAGCCTAGATGAAATTTAAAAATAACATTATAATATTTAAACATAAACAGGAACCTCCTGTAAATGCTCTGAAAGTACGAACCATACAGAAAATGCTTTCACACTAGAAACGGACCGAACCTTTGTTCAGTTTGATCCGGACAGACACTACCTCTTTTCGTCGGACTAAATTTCATCTCTTTGGTCCGGACCGTGGTACAGGGGAGGTTTCACACCTGTAATTTTGATTCGGACCAAACTGAAAAGTCAGAAAATCCGGACCAAACAAGGCAGGTGTCAAAGCGCCCATAGTGTCGGTCCCGATCAAACTGAACAAAGGTTCGGTTCGCTTCTAGTGTGAAAGCATTTTCTGTATGGTTCGGACTTTCAGAGCATTTACAGGAAATTCCCGTTCATGTTTAAATATTAAAATGTTATTTTTAAATTTCATCTCGGCTATATTGATTATGAAAAGTGAAAAGATGCGCAATGTCAGAAGACAGAAGGTCAGAAATGATTTTGACCACTTCACTAAGTTTTGTGTTGTAGAAAGCCTTTCTTTAAAGTGAATTTCGTTTTGTATCAATGTTTATAATCAATGTTTCATCAGCCAATCGCCTGGATTTAAAGGGGCTATATGCGTTTTTCTGAAATTTAAACTCGCGATTGACACCTGTGGCCCAAAAACAGAACTGCTCTTATTTTCTGCTCGCTCTCGCAGCGGTGGTGACGTCACATCCGCAGACAGCGTGGGAAAAAAACGACCCGCCAGAAAATAGGAAAAATAGGATACAGGCTTATAGGTGCACCCACTGTGAGCGGACAAGGTGTCAGTATGCTCATCAGGAGATGTTTGAGTCATAAATGGTAAAATAAAAAGGCTATTGTTACGTTTATTTTGGGGAAAAAGTTGCATATAGCCCCTTTAATAAATAAGAAGTACATAGGCTATAGCAGACAACAATCGTGACATGGAGGCGCGGGAGCGATCGCTTGAACATGTCTCATAAATAAACCCAAACTCAGCCTCACAGACATGAGAGATGTGTGTATAAAAAGCTTGAAATGTCCACTTTTAAATGAAACGTAAAGAAATAGTCAAGCAATGCGTTCACTAGAGGCAACGATATGCGTCTGTTCATTCATTCTTGTCAAAGATGCTGACGTCAGACACACTGTTTACAAACCAATCAATGTCCAGATGCCGCCCACATAGATGATGACGACAGGACACAAGTGTGTCATGTAAAGTTCTTTAGTGCGCTCGCATAATTGCAATGTGAAACCAAACCAAAACTAACCAAATGTATAAAATGTATCAAAACTTGTTCATGTTTTGATACATTTTATACATTCAGTTAGTTTTGGTTTGGTTTCACATTGCAATTATGCGAGCGCACTAAAGAACTTTACATAGCGTGGTTCGGACCTTGGTGCAGACTTACAGGTGTGAAAACGCCCGTAGTCTCTTAAACCTCATCCCTGGGAGCTTGTGTGTGCCATGCCCACATCTCAACATAGAACCAAGTCCAGCTCTACATCGGATCTGCCACTACTTCTTTTATCGTGTTTACAATACTGGCCACAATTTTTGCCCTTTGCATGCAGATTAGTGACTGAAAAGGAGTGTTTTCAACAATATAAAGTAATACCTGTCATTACTGGAGTCCGCCTTGCTGTGCCTGTCATAACCGGGTGAGTATGTGTAGCTTTCCCAGTCGTCCGGTGGGGCGGCGCGGTCAGTCACGGTGGGCCAGCGTGCGATAGTCAGAGAGCCGTTCTGTGCGGGAAAGGCCAAACCGAGACTGGCCAGGTTACTGTGGCTCCTCTGGAAGGACTGGATTCCCTTCAGGCTGTCGGGTCGTCGTGGCGCTTCCTCGCTGGTCCAATCGAAATGTTCCTCAGACTCCACCGGGCTTCCGGCCGGCCCGTCGTGCTCCTCCTCTACACTGATGGAGGGCGTGCGGTTTCCCACGACGCCCTCCTCATCTACGCCCACAGTCTGAGAATCGCAGATGGTCTTTGCGGACTCGCAGCTGCTGAGGAGCTGCTCGTCTCCGCCCCGCTTCAGGGTCTCCGTGCTGCCCAGGGCCTGCTGGGTACTTAGGGACGTCCCTTCTTCAGGCCCAGTCACACTCCTATGAGTAAGACGGGGCGTCAGGGCTGGAGAAGGGTGAGGAGACGGGCCTGTGCTAGGGGGCCGCAGAGCCCGATCTTCATCTACATGCTCAGGGGAGGAAGTGTGGCGTCCTGTGGGACAAAAAAAACACATACTTTAGTAAGAACTCAGCCTTTATGTACAACCAGTCACAAGTTTCACATTTGTGTTTTTTACAGCATTAGTACCTTATCACTTCCACTTCATTCACAAACTGTGATTGTGTATATCATCACAAAATGTAACTATATATTATAGGGAAGCATGATGTATCGGCCGATATATGTTCATTTTTTATGTTATCGCCCCCATAAGAAGATTTGGACGATATATTAAGGGTTATTATTATTATCTTAGGTGTATATGACTTCTTTCAGACAAAAACAATCAGAGTTATATTAAAAAAGTCCTGGCTCTTCAAGCATTATAATGACAGTGAATTGTTGGTTCGTTTTTTGAAGTCCATAAAAGTGCATCTATCCATCATAAAAGTGCATCTATCCAACATAAAAGTGCATCTATCCATCATAAAAGTGCATCTATCCAACATAAAAGTGCATCTATCCAACATAAAAGTGCATCTATCCAACATAAAAGTGCATCTATCATCATAAAAGTGCATCTATCCATCATAAAAGTGCATCTATCCAACATAAAAGTGCATCTATCCAACATAAAAGTGCATCTATCATCATAAAAGTGCATCTATCCATCATAAAAGTGCATCTATCCATCATAAAAGTGCATCTATCCATCATAAAAGTGCATCTATCCATCATAAAAGTGCATCTATCCAACATAAAAGTGCATCTATCCATCATAAAAGTGCATCTATCCAACATAAAAGTGCATCTATCATCATAAAAGTGCATCTATCCATCATAAAAGTGCATCTATCCATCATAAAAGTGCATCTATCCAACATAAAAGTGCATCTATCCATCATAAAAGTGCATCTATCATCATAAAAGTGCATCTATCCAACATAAAAGTGCAACTATCATCATAAAAGGGCATCAATCCAACATAAAAGGGCATCTATCATCATAAAAGTGCATCTATCCATCATAAAAGTGCATCTATCCATCATAAAAGTGCATCTATCCATCATAAAAGGGCATCCATCCATCATAAAAGTGCATCTATCCAACATAAAAGTGCATCTATCATCATAAAAGTGCATCTATCCATCATAAAAGTGCATCTATCCAACATAAAAGTGCATCTATCATCATAAAAGTGCATCTATCCAACATAAAAGTGCATCTATCCATCATAAAAGTGCATCTATCATCATAAAAGTGCATCTATCCAACATAAAAGTGCAACTATCATCATAAAAGGGCATCAATCCAACATAAAAGGGCATCTATCATCATAAAAGTGCATCTATCCATCATAAAAGTGCATCTATCCATCATAAAAGTGCATCTATCCATCATAAAAGGGCATCCATCCATCATAAAAGTGCATCTATCCAACATAAAAGTGCATCTATCATCATAAAAGTGCATCTATCCATCATAAAAGTGCATCTATCCAACATAAAAGTGCATCTACCCATCATAAAAGTGCATCTATCCATCATAAAAGTGCATCTATCCATCATAAAAGTGCATCTATCCATCATAAAAGTGCATCTATCCAACATAAAAGTGCATCTATCATCATAAAAGTGCATCTATCCATCATAAAAGTGCATCTATCCACCATAAAAGTGCATCTATCCATCATAAAAGTGCATCCATCCATCCATCATAAAAGTGCATCTATTCATCATAAAAGTGCATCTATCCATCAAAAAAGTGCATCCATCCATCATAAAAGTGCATCTATCCATCATAAAAGTGCATCCATCCATCCATCATAAAAGTGCATCTATTCATCATAAAAGTGCATCTATCCATCAAAAAAGTGCATCTATCCACCATAAAAGTGCATCCATCCATCATAAAAGTGCATCTATCCATCATAAAAGTGCATCTATCCATCCTAAAAGTGCATCTATCCATCATAAAAGTGCATCTATCCACCATAAAAGTGCATCTATCCATCATAAAAGTGCATCTATCATCATAAAAGTGCATCTATCCATCATAAAAGTGCATCCATCCACCATAAAAGTGCATCTGTCCATCATAAAAGTGCATCTATCATCATAAAAGTGCATCTATCATCATTTTTTGATCTATCCATCAAAAAAGTGCATCTATCCACCATAAAAGTGCATCTATCCATCATAAAACTGCATCTATCCATCCTAAAAGTGCATCCATCCACCATAAAAGTGCATCCATCCACCATAAAAGTGCATCTATCCATCATAAAACTGCATCTATCCATGCTAAAAGTGCATCTATCATCATAAAAGTGCATCTATCCGTCATACAAATGCATCTATCCATCATAAAAGTGCATTCATCCATCATTAAAAAGTGCATCTATCCATCATAAAAGTGCATCTATCCACCATAAAAGTGCATCTATCCATCATAAAAGTGCATCTATCCACCATAAAAGTGCATCTATCCATCATAAAAGTGCATCTATCATCATAAAAGTGCATCTATCATCATAAAGTGCATCTATCATCATAAAGTGCATCTATCCATCAAAAAAGTGCATCCATCCATCATAAAAGTGCATCTATCCATCATAAAAGTGCATCTATCCATCATAAAAGTGCATCTATCCATCCTAAAAGTGCATCTATCCATCATAAAAGTGCATCTATCCACCATAAAAGTGCATCTATCCATCATAAAAGTGCATCTATCATCATAAAAGTGCATCTATCCATCAAAAAAGTGCATCTATCCACCATAAAAGTGCATCTATCCATCATAAAACTGCATCTATCCATCCTAAAAGTGCATCCATCCACCATAAAAGTGCATCTATCCATCATAAAAGTGCATCTATCCACCATAAAAGTGCATCTATCATCATAAAAGTGCATCTATCCATCATAAAAGTGCATCTATCCATCATGAAAGTGCATCTATCATCATAAAAGTGCATCTATCATCATAAAAGTGCATCTATCCGTCATACAAATGCATCTATCCATCATAAAAGTGCATTCATCCATCATTAAAAAGTGCATCTATCCATCATAAAAGTGCATCTATCCACCATAAAAGTGCATCTATCCACCATAAAAGTGCATCTATCCAACATAAAAGTGCATATATCCACCATAAAAGTGCATCTATCCATCATAAAAGTGCATCTATCCATCATAAAAGTGCATCTATCCAACATAAAAGTGCATCTATCCATCATAAAAGTGCATCTATCCACCATAAAAGTGCATCTATCATCATAAAAGTGCATCTATCCAACATAAAAGTGCATCTATCCATCATAAAAGTGCATCTATCATCATAAAAGTGCATCTATCCAACATAAAAGTGCATCTATCCACCATAAAAGTGCATCTATCCATCATAAAAGTGCATCTATCCAACATAAAAGTGCATCTATCCATCATAAAAGTGCATCTATCCACCATAAAAGTGCATCTATCCATCATAAAAGTGCATCTATCCATCATAAAAGTGCATCTATCCACCATAAAAGTGCATTCATCCATCATTAAAAAGTGCATCTATCCATCCTAAAAGTGCATCTACCCATCATAAAAGTGCATCTACCCATCATAAAAGTGCATCTATCCATCATAAAAGTGCATCTACCCATCATAAAAGTGCATCTATCCACCATAAAAGTGCATCTACCCATCATAAAAGTGCATCTACCCATCATAAAAGTGCATCTATCCATCATAAAAGTGCATCTATCCACCATAAAAGTGCATCTATCCATCATAAAAGTGCATCTATCCAACATAAAAGTGCATCTATCCATCATAAAAGTGCATCTATCCACCATAAAAGTGCATCTATCCATCATAAAAGTGCATCTATCCATCATAAAAGTGCATCTATCCACCATAAAAGTGCATTCATCCATCATTAAAAAGTGCATCTATCCATCCTAAAAGTGCATCTACCCATCATAAAAGTGCATCTACCCATCATAAAAGTGCATCTATCCATCATAAAAGTGCATCTACCCATCATAAAAGTGCATCTATCCACCATAAAAGTGCATCTACCCATCATAAAAGTGCATCTACCCATCATAAAAGTGCATCTATCCATCATAAAAGTGCATCTATCCATCATAAAAGTGCATCTATCCATCATAAAAGTGCATCTTTCCACCATAAAAGTGCATCTATCCACCATAAAAGTGCATCTATCCATCATAAAAGTGCATCTACCCATCATAAAAGTGCATCTATCCATCATAAAAGTGCATCTATCCACCATAAAAGTGCATCTATCCATCATAAAAGTGCATCTACCCATCATAAAAGTGCATCTATCCACCATAAAAGTGCATCTGTCCACCATAAAAGTGCATCTGTCCACCATAAAAGTGCATCTACCCATCATAAAAGTGCATCTACCCATCATAAAAGTGCATCTATCCATCATAAAAGTGCATCTATCCATCATAAAAGTGCATCTTTCCACCATAAAAGTGCATCTATCCACCATAAAAGTGCATCTATCCATCATAAAAGTGCATCTACCCATCATAAAAGTGCATCTATCCATCATAAAAGTGCATCTATCCACCATAAAAGTGCATCTATCCATCATAAAAGTGCATCTACCCATCATAAAAGTGCATCTATCCACCATAAAAGTGCATCTGTCCACCATAAAAGTGCATCTATCCACCATAAAAGTGCATCTACCCATCATAAAAGTGCATCTACCCACCATAAAAGTGCATCTATCCACCATAAAAGTGCATCTATCCACCATAAAAGTGCATCTATCCACCATAAAAGTGCATCTATCCATCATAAAAGTGCATCTATCCATCATAAAAGTGCATCTATCCATCATAAAAGTGCATCTACCCATCATAAAAGTGCATCTATCCACCATAAAAGTGCATCTATCCACCATAAAAGTGCATCTATCCACCATAAAAGTGCATCTGTCCACCATAAAAGTGCATCTATCCACCATAAAAGTGCATCTATCCACCATAAAAGTGCATCTATCCATCATAAAAGTGCATCTATCCACCATAAAAGTGCATCTACCCATCATAAAAGTGCATCTATCCACCATAAAAGTGCATCTATCCATCATAAAAGTGCATCTATCCATCATAAAAGTGCATCTATCCATCATAAAAGTGCATCTATCCACCATAAAAGTGCATCTACCCATCATAAAAGTGCATCTATCCACCATAAAAGTGCATCTATCCATCATAAAAGTGCATCTATCCACCATAAAAGTGCATCTGTCCATCATAAAAGTGCATCTATCCACCATAAAAGTGCATCTACCCATCATAAAAGTGCATCTATCCACCATAAAAGTGCATCTATCCATCATAAAAGTGCATCTATCCATCATAAAAGTGCATCTATCCATCATAAAAGTGCATCTATCCACCATAAAAGTGCATCTACCCATCATAAAAGTGCATCTATCCACCATAAAAGTGCATCTATCCATCATAAAAGTGCATCTATCCATCATAAAAGTGCATCTACCCATCATAAAAGTGCAACTATCCACCATAAAAGTGCATCTACCCATCATAAAAGTGCAACTATCCATCATAAAAGTGCATCTATACATACTGTATACTTACATATATTCCGTAAACACAAACTTTTATTTTGGATGTGATTAATCAATTTGACAGCATTAAAAGTTATATAATATAATAAACTTTATCTGCATACACACTCAGCTGCATGTTTGGTTGTATCATCGTAAATGATTAAATATAATATCGTCCAGCTCTAATCTGCTAGATGCAGCTATAAGACATTGGAGATATTAAGATTTTAAAAACATTAACATCATGATCAACCTAATCTGTAAAGCTGCTTTGAAACCATGTGTATTATGAAAGTGCAATACAAATAAGTTTGACTTTGTCAAAGGCAGGTTTGCGCTGTATCTGATTTTGTATTTGTCAAAGGTCATGCGCTTGAAATATTATAAGGCGCAGCAGTTCCATACAGCCAGACCAGGACATTTTCTGTGAATTACGCTTGTGAAGTGCAACAAAATGACTGAGTGTGAACATTTTTCAGATTTTGACCTTCTCATGAATAACTGCATTATCATCAGCGAACGGACGGGTGTTAATGATTATAAGTCTGCTGCTTTAATGTGGCTGGAGGTGGCACTGACCTCTGGGCTTGGGGGAAGTGGGCGGCAGTGATGCTGTCCCATCAGCGGGCATTTCGGTGAAGACGGTGGGAGAGAGTGAAAGCACAGAGCTGCAGGCTGATTTCCCTCCACTGCTGGAGTGGCGCAGGTACATCATGGACTGAACCTTCTCCTGGTACAGCTTACCATCTGATACCACAAGAGAACATGCATGAGCTCAGATGTTCATGTTTATTACCATTAAACATGGAAGTGCATACTGATATGAATGAACTGTAAGCTCAATGCTAGACTATAATTTAAACAAAAAGCACTGTTCCTTTAATGACTCCATCAGATACTGGTTTTCAAAATGTTTGCTTACCGATGTGCAGAGAGAAGTAGAAGCTGGTGGGCGTGTGGCACACGTAAGTGTTGGTGGGGGGGTGAACGGCCAGCAGGAAATTATAGACCAGCCGCAGCAGGTCCAGGTCTGGAGGCGACCCCAAAACCTCCTGGATGATTTTGACAAACGAGAGGCAGACCTCCTGTGGGATGGAGGTCAGGTGCTCATCCCGATGCTCCTATGACAATAATAATGATGATGTTACAAAACCACCCACATACTGAACTGTGATTGGTCTTCTTTCTTGTATCAATTGCATACTGTGTAGCGATTGGTTGTTTCTTTAATGCTATTTCACCGTAGGTTGATTTTAGTGATGCACCAAAAACGAAACCTAAATTCAAGTTTTCATTGACATTAATTGTTGGATGTGGACGATTGTGCATCAATGCAGTAATAGACCAATCGAGTAGCCTACTGATGTTTCTCGGACATCATTCGTCCCATACACGCTTCTCGAGCTAGCGTAAAATGGCGGAGTGAGGCGAAACACAAAAACGAGTAATCAGGGTATCTGCAGGTTTCACCAAGTCAAATTTAAGACTTTTTAAGACCTTTTCAAGACCATTATGAATTAAATTTAAGACCTATATCACGCAATTAAAAAAAAAACGTACAAAAGGAAATGCAGAATCACAAAATTACTTGCAAAATTAAGTAAGTATTAGTAATCTTGCACTTCCTCATAGCTCAATCCCACCAGGATTAATATACAAACACACTACCCGTCAAAAGTCTGAGAACGGAAAGATTTTTTAATGTTTTTACATTCTGCTCACCAATGCTGCATTTATGTTATTAAAAATACAAAAAGCTGTAATATTGTGACAGTTCTGTTGTGACTATTTTCTATGTGAATATATAGTAGTGTCATTTATTCCTGTGATCAAAGCTGAATTTATCATCATTACTCCAGTCTTCAGTGTCACATGATCCTTCACTAAATCACTAATCATTCTCATATGAGGATCTGATGATCAACAAACATTTATGATTATTATCAGTGTTGAACACATTTTTTGGATTCTTTGATGGATAAAAAAAAAAGTAAAAAAAAAAAAAAAAAAGATTTCTGAAGGATTATGTGACTCTAAAGTCTGGAGCAATGATGCTGAAAATTCAGCTTTGAATCACAGAAATAAATTATATTTTAAGATATATATTGAAATATAAAATAGTTATTTTAAATTGTAAAAAAAAAAAAAAAAAATTATTCACAATAATACTGTTTTTGCTGTATTTTGGATCAAATAAATGCAGCCTTGGTGAGCAGGAGAGACTTCTTTAAAAAACATTTAAAAAATCGAACCGTTCACAAACTTTTGACCGATAGTGTGTGTGTATGTATATACATTTTTTTTTGTGAGATCAAAATTACTGATTTTGTGGTGGTCATTTTCAGAAATGTGCATGTTTCTTTTTTTTCATAATTAGGATGCCACATTTACCATATCATTATATTAGATGCACTATAGTCACACATGGCAATAAAACAAACAAAATGCATGAATCTGGTTTGACAATAGGACAAATAAATACAACTTAAATATACAGATACAAACAGTGCTTTAAGTTTAGGTAGGCTACTGTTTATTTTTCCCCGTTGTTGTTGTTGTTGTGTGATTAATACTAACGACACAGGCAGGGGTGGGTATAGGCTAGGCTATATTGGATTGCTACAGTAATGAGCCCATAGATATGGATATCTATGAATGTGCCTAAATTCAGTTCACTCGCGCGAGCGCTGACAGGCGGCAAACGAATGCAGAATCCGCGGCCAGTCTGACATCAGTCCGTGTGTCAGTAGCGAATGAGTTCGGGGTTTCCATCGCTTTTTAAACTCTTTGTTTAGTGCTATCGGGCATATCAAACTTTTATTTGGTCATTATACGAGATGGCAGGTGAGAAAGATTCGCCTTTGCTTTCACGATCGCGTGAACTGGAAGAACTGAAGCTGAAGAATAAAATCCGTTTGATGTGTCTGTGGTACAATCCGAAAGAGACCCGCGCCAATAACACGAAAGCTGATTGGCTGCTATATAAGATGCATGTTGGTCTCTCACTAGCGAAAAAACGAACAACACACACACACACACACTAAAACATTGCGGGAGCATTTCAATGAGCAATGGAGTAGCGTTACATGGACGTAGGAAAATTAAGACCTGTTTAAAATTATTTAAGACCTAGAACTCAATACTTCAGCTTCATTTTGATTTTGAATTTAAAGACATTTAAGACTTTTTAAGGTCCCGCGGGTACCCTGGTAATAAATAAGTGTGCGTGCAAGTGTGTGAGGCTGCATGCGTGTGCACGAGGCTGTGTGTGTTTGTGGGGATGCATGTGTATGCGTGCAAGGCTGCATGCGTGTGCGTGCGAGTGTGTGAGGCTTCATGCGTGTGAGTGTTTGCGAGGATGCATGTGTGTGCATGCGAGTGTGTGAGGCTTCATGCGTGTGCACGAGCCTGTGAGTGTTTGTGAGGATGCATGTGTGTGCATGCAAGGCTGCATGCGTGTGCACGAGACTGCATGCATGTGAGTGTGTGAGGATGCTTCATGCGTGTGCACGAGGCTGCGTGTGTTTGTGAGGATGCATGTGTGTGCATGCGAGTGTGTGAGGCTTCATGCGTGTGAGGATGCATGTGTGCAAGCGAGTGTGTGAGGATGCTGCATGCGTGTGCACGAGGCTGTGTGTGTTTGTGAGGATGCATGTGTGTGCTTGTGAGTGTGTGAGGCTTCATGCGTGTGCACGAGGCTGTGTGTGTTTGTGAGGATGCATGTGTGTGTGTGCGAGTGTGAGGCTTCATGCGTGTGAGTGTGTGAGGATGCATGTGTGTGCGTGCGAGTGTGTGAGGCTGCATGCGTGTGAGTGTGTGAGGATGCATGTGTGTGCGTGCGAGTGTGTGAGGCTTCATGCGTGTGAGTGTATGAGGATGCATGTGTGTGTGTGCGAGTGTGAGGCTGCATGCGTGTGAGTGTGTGAGGATGCATGTGTGTGCGTGCGAGTGTGTGAGGCTTCATGCGTGTGAGTGTGTGAGGATGCATGTGTGTGCGTGCGAGTGTGTGAGGCTTCATGCGTGTGAGTGTGTGAGGATGCATGTGTGTGTGTGTGCGAGTGTGAGGCTTCATGCGTGTGAGTGTGTGAGGATGCATGTGTGTGCGTGCGAGTGTGTGAGGCTTCATGCGTGTGAGTGTGTGAGGATGCATGTGTGTGCCTGCGAGTGTGTGAGGCTTCATGCGTGTGCACGAGGCTGTGTGTGTTTGTGAGGATGCATGTGTGTGCGTGTGAGTGTGTGAGGCTTCATGCGTGAGCACGAGGCTGTGTGTGTTTGTGAGGATGCATGTGCGCGCGTGCGAGTGTGTGAGGCTTCATGCGTGTGAGTGTGTGAGGATGCATGTGTGTGCGTGCGAGTGTGTGAGGCTTCATGCGTGTGAGTGTGTGAGGATGCTGCATGCGTGTGCACGAGGCTGTGTGTGTTTGTGAGGATGCATGTGTGTGCGTGTGAGTGTGTGAGGTTTCATGCGTGTGCAAGAGGCTGTGTGTGTTTGTGAGGATGCATGTGTGTGCATGTGAGTGTGTGAGGCTTCATGCGTGTGCACGAGGCTGTGTGTGTTTGTGAGGATGCATGTGTGTGCATGTGAGTGTGCGAGGCTGCATGCGTGTGCACGAGACTGCGTGTGTTTGTGAGGCTGCATGTGTGTGTGTGTGTGAGGCTACATGCGTGTGCGCGAGACTGCATGTGTTTGTGAGTCTGTGTGTGCAAGGCTAAATGTGTATGCGTGCGAGTGTGTGAGGCTGCATGCGTGTGCACGAGGCTGTGTGTGTTTGTGAGGCTGCATGGGTGTGTGTGCAAGGCTGCATGCGTGCACATGTGAGTAAGTGTGTGTGTGGGAGGCTGCATTTGTTTGCGTGTGAGTGTGTGTGTGTGCGAGGCTGCATGTGTGTGTGTGTGTTTATGAGGCAGTATGCGTGGGCATGTTTTCGTGAAATATCAGGACACAAATGTGTATAATGACATGGGTATTACAAAAAGAGGGTGAAATATGAGGACGTTCCCCATGTCCTCACTTTTCAAAATGCTTCTAAATCACACAGAACAAGTTTTTTTTCACAGAAAGTGAACTGCACAGTCTCCTGTGAGGGGTAGGTTTAGGGGCAGGGGCAGTGTAAGGGGATAGAAAATATGGTTTGTTCAGTATAAAAACCATTACGCCTATGGAATGTCCTCACATTTCACAAAAACAAACATGTGTGTATGTGTGTGTGCAAGGCTGCATGCGTGCACATGTGCGTGTGTGTGTGCGAGTGTGTGAGCGTTATTGTAACTTAAGTACACTACTTGACAGTTTCATGCGCTAGTGTACTAGTGTTTGTTAGTTGTAAATGCTGAGTTCAGACTGAAGTTGTGTTTGATGTTTGCTACATTCAGGAAGTGTACTTGGAGCAGATCAAATAAAAAGGGAGTTCATATATCTGACTGCTTGTATTCAATGACTAGCTGATTCTCATAGACAGCCATCAGAAAGCAAGCCTCATGACCACAATCTAAACCTACTTGACCTCCATTAACCTCGCGTGTCTGTCCGTGTTGTAAACCTCTCACCTGAAGCACCTGGCAGGCGAGCAGGAAGCGATGAACCACCTGGGCCTTCAGAAGCTGACGGATGTTGAACATCTGCTGAGGATGACGCACTCGGATGAGGATCTCTAAAGATGCCAACAGCGTCTCCCACACGCCACACTATCACACACACACACATAATTAGCTCTAAATAAAACAGCCAAACTCTGTGGTATGTTCTCATTCAGATGTCAGTGTGAACCTGAGCTTTGGCCCATATCTTCCAGTCCAGCAGTATTTCAGAAAGCAGTCTGAGATCTTGCACCACCACAGTGGATTCAGCATCCAGATGAAACTGGCCGTCTTCTCCAATGGTCAGGATTGACCAGCTACAGCAGCCGTCCAACAACGTCTATCACACCACATCACAAAATCAAAATCCAGGGATACTCTGATGAATTTCAGAGGAAAACAGGAATATACTGAGAGGGACTGTCAGTCTGCATTAACAGTGAAAACCAGCAGGGTGCGCTGTTCAGCTTTATAGATATAGAGTTTATAGATTGATGAGCCGGGTGATGTAAAGTGCAGCAGGGATGATGTATTTTTGACCAAAACATGAAAGGTTTTTGATTTACACACTGACACTTAAGAGCTCTATAATTAAACGATACCTTGATATTTTTCAGGCTTTTAACATGCATCTTGATATTTGATGTCTTTTTCAATTAGAGGAACCATTATTACAACAGTCATCTTTAGGAAAC
The DNA here is from genome assembly GCA_033150135.1 of Gobio occitaniae. Classification (NCBI taxonomy): domain Eukaryota; kingdom Metazoa; phylum Chordata; class Actinopteri; order Cypriniformes; family Gobionidae; genus Gobio; species Gobio occitaniae. Next base: position 96,968 of record JARQWZ010000611.1, read on the forward strand.
TTTTTGAACAAATAAGAATTTATTTGGTCTGCTTCATTTTATATGAACAGCAATTTAATTATGACAATATTGTGATTGCATCACCCAGCTCTAATTGCACAGCAAAAAATGCTTTTCTTACTTAGTATTTTTGTCTTGTTTTCAGTCCAAATATCTAAAAACTCTTACATTAAGAAGCATTTACTATTATAGTTTAAAGAGCACCTATCATGGAATTTTGAAATGTACCTTTCATGTAGTGTGTAACATAGATCTAAGTGAACAAAAACATCCTGCAAAGTTTTGAAATATGACAGTGCACCGTATATATAGTTATTTTCTTTCAAAAGTAAGAGTCGACTCTGAGTCATTTTTAAGAATCGTTAGAAGACTGAAGCTTTTTCTCTGACTAGACGATGTCAACTTGTCAAGTTATTTGAATACGATACGCCCACTTATTGCGCTCCAAGACGCCAGTGAAAAATAGAAAACATCATGGAGACGAGACGCCAGTGAAAACTAGAAAACATCATGGCGACGAGACGCTGTGTTCTGAAGTGCGACTCAAAAGCAATTTTTTTTCATCTGCCCAAGGATGAGCATTTGAAGACTAAGTGGCTTGAAGACAAACCATACATTGTCGCGATTGTGTGTTTATTTAATCGTCAAATGTCTCTATTTGCATGTTTCGCGATCTCAGGAAGCTTTTATTATGGACTTCTATTATGGCACATGGTATCTTCTTCGTCTGTCTGTACCATATATGGACTACATGTGCACAGAGCGCCCTCCGGCTGCCAGGATGAGCTGAAAACAACACATAAGAGACTCAATCGCTCATGATTAGGCTACATCTGCGCATTTTGAGGAAGTATTGAATAAAAAATACTCCTCTGTTTAGAAATTTGACACAGACATATGAGAATCTATCAATATGTCTCCTCATCTGCACACTTTTGAACTAAAAGCCCTGAGGGATGTTGATTTGTCGCGAGGAGTTTTTTTATGAATGAGATCAGCTGAGGCTCATATTACAATCAAACGGTACCGACACGGTTTTCATATTCATAACTCCTGACACATATTAACAAATTACTGTCACTATAAGACTTTGATGGGCGTTCCGTTTCCGAAAATATCTGCACAGACTATACCAATCACAACTGACTGGGTCATCGGACCAATCACCGCAGATTAGCTTCACGTAAAGGCGGGGTTTTGAAAAGTGAATCACTAAAGGAATCATTTGAGAATCGCTGTCAAAACAGGTAAAAATAAATGCATATTATAAGAAAACTAAAGTCTTTTTTGTCATTGCATGCATGCAAAACTGTTGTTGGGGACTTCTAAAACAATATTTGGAACATTTTAAATGCCATGATTGGTGCTCTTTAATATTATAGTTTTTGTCTTGTTTTGGGGGAAAATAACTCAAAATTAAGGGAGTTTTTGCTTAAAATAAGCACAATAATCTGCCAATGGGGTAAGCAAAATAATCTTGTTTTCTGTTTGAATTAAGATAATTTTTCTTACTCCATTGGCAGATTATTTTGCTTATTTTAAGCAAAAACTCCCTTAATTTTGAGTTATTTTCCCCCGAAACAAGACAAAAACTTTTGCTTGTCTAGTAAATGCTTCTTAATGTAAGATTTTTTAGATATTTGGACTGAAAACAAGACAAAAATACTAAGTAAGAAAAGCATTTTTTGCAGTGTGATCATTATAGAGAGAGAGTGAGAGATGCTTTTTTTTTAACTCATTATCCATCTGATGCACTAAAACTCACCTTCAGAATGTGGTATCCCACAATGCACTTGTTCTTGATGAGAACCTGGTGAATCATGGAATAACCATGGTAACACTCCATCTCATGGGTGCGATGCTGATTGTTTTTAACCAGAGACAGAAGAAGCTGCAGCGCCAGAGCTTGAGTTTTCTCACAGTCGCTCAACTCCACCACCTACAGTACAAGAACCAATGAGAACAGAGAGACAACATATGTGATTCATTCAGATGTTCCAGGTGCTAAAATCTCTGAATGCATCAATAAAGTGATGTGTTTTCATGCTGACATTCTGCGTCACAGTGTTAAAACACACAAACAGAGGAAGCCTGAGCAAACGAGACGATTATTAGTGATGCCTGCTCCAGACAAAACTAGATCCATCTGCACTCTTTAATTAATCGCAGTTATTTGGCATCATTCCACGATCGAGCATCTGTTGCTCTTTTAATTAGCACTGCTCCTCAGTTATTTTTATGTCGGTCTCATTCAGCAAGGTTCACCCATCGGGAGTCGTTGATCAACATTAAAACGTTCTTCCTCGCAATTAGGGAATAAACACGATATATATATATATATATATATATATATATATATATATATATATATGAAAAACAGTTAATTGGTTAACAGAAAGTTTCCGTACTATATACGGTGAATAACTGTAATAGATCGAACCTTACATTTCATTTCATTTTACAGTAAAATACCATTAAATTTACAGTTTTTGGAAGTGACAAAGAACAAGTCATTGTGTAATTTACAGTGAAAACCTGTAAATTGACATTCCCAGAATTCCCTGCGTGACACTTCGCATTTGATGTATTTTCATTGCAATAACTATGTTTCTTCTTTGTTTTTTCTAATTAGTTATGTACATTAGGGTTTTATGTTACATCTGATGTTGTTAAATTAATGTTTATTGCATTTTTTAAATGTCATGTGTTTTACCATGATGGTGTTTAGTGTTTGTGTGAATGACACTGAGCACCTTCTATATATTAGTATTGTCCTCTTAAAAGCTGCTTGTGATGAGCTTTGATTCATCACGTGATTCTCATCTCCACTGTGATTGGTGGTTGTCCGTATATATCAAAGGTACATGACAGATATTAGTTTTTCAATAGGTTGGTAATTTAACATTATTTCAGTTAATGAAATATGTTTTTATTTACTGTAAATTGTTTACAGTGTAAACTTAATCATTACAATATAAACCTTTAAATTATACGTTTTGAACTGTAAAAATTTTTTTTTAACCGTGATTATTACATTATTGACCTTTAAATTATACGGTTTTGAACTGTAAAATATTTTTTTTTAACCGTGATTATTACATTATAGACCTTTAAATTATACGGTTTTGAACTGTAAAATATTTTTTTTTAACCGTAAAAATTACATTATAAACCTTTAAATGATATGGTGCTGTCCCTAAAAACCCAAAACGTTACTGCCGTATTTTTTACGGTAAAGTTCTGGCAACCACAGCTGCTGTTTTTTTACCGTAAATTTTACGGGGATTTTTTTTACAGTGTAGGTTCATCTCGGATCACCCCTCCAGGGTCAATCAGAAACCTTGGTGTAATCTTTGACGCCCAGCTGTCCTTCAAAGACCACATTTCAAAGACAGCTCGCTCATGCAGGTTTGCGCTCCACAATATCAGGAAGATCAGACCTTTTCTAACAGAACATGCAACCCAGCTTCTTGTCCAGGCCCTGGTCATTCCTAGGCTTGACTACTGCAATGCGACAGCTGAAAACTCACCGCGAGCACTTAACCTTATCTTAAAAAAAAAAAACTTTCCTTATTTTTCTATTTTCCTCTACCTCTTCCCTGCCCTAGTGTGTGATGCTCAAAACTTAGTACTTCAGGCACTTTCTGTGCTTTGCTGCCTCCTCACGACGGATCGCTTCCTGTACTCCTCAGTTGTAAGCCACTTTGGATAAAAGCGTTTCTGCTGAATGCATAAATGTAATATGACGTAGCCAGCACGTCGTGGAGGCTTGTTTACGTTTCTAACCAATGATATATCAGATATTTATTTGACACCACTTTCAGCCAATCATTTGTTTGACCACAGATCTTACAGCATTAGACGCTATGCTACTGCTTCACAATAAAGATTCTAGAGGTGGGTTTTTTTTTGCAACTTTCAGTGCAACTCGAAAAAGGAAGACAAAGGTTGCGCCGGGCAAGGGGCTTAAAATCCGGACGTATGGCCACCCTATTCTAATATAATGATTGATGCTCAAACAAACATTTATGATTATTATTATCAATGATGAAAACAGTTGTTTTGGTTCAGATTTTTCTGGAAACTGGATTCTTTGATGAATAGAAAGTTCAAAAGAACAGCATTTATGTGAAATCGACCCAATATGCTCAACAAACCCGTCTCCGGTGTGATGACTCCGATCTTCAATCAGATGGAACTGAATATTCGGAATATTCCTATCTAATATGACTTCTGACCTGTAATGTTGCCTGAATCATAATCAGACACTGTTTGTTCATTGGCCAGAACTGGCACCCCGACTGAGCCTGGTTTCTCCCAAGGTTTATTTTCCTCCATTCTGTCACCTGATGGAGTTTGGATTCCTTGCCACCGTTGCCTCTGTTGCTTTTGGCTTGCTTAGTTGGAGACACTAAATATTCAACTCTATTACTGATCTGCCCGCATTGACACTATATGATAATTCAACTGATGGCCGTTTCACACACTCCGTTTGCAGTGCGTATGCGGTGAATCTAGTAAATGCATATACTTTAAAATATACTATGTTTCAAAGTCAACACATGGCTTTTTTTTCCTCGGGTAAAGCAAGGAAACGACACCTTACCTGGCATTTAGGTTAAAAAAAAAATGAAATAATGGATAGCACTCGTACCTTCTTGGAGGTGGAAAAACAAAGGTCTTTATGACCTGCTTTTAAAAGGGTTTAAAAACGAAAGAAAAGACGTGAGTCGGCTGTTTTTGTATAGCCTATTGTAAGTTTCTAATTTAAAATGTTTATAGGCTATAACCTATGTTTAAATGTTTTGCCACTTGTGTGAGCTAAATCTAAAGTACTATATAAATATAAAGTAATAAATTGAATAAAACGTTGTTTAAATGTACAACATTAAAACGTGACATCTATGAAAGTGTAAACAAAGAGAATTGCAATTCTGACAAGCCATGTTCAGTAACAACTTTTGGATTTGATTTTTTTTTTTTAATTAATAAATGCTGTGTTTGTGGTATACACTGTATATCACTGTGAAGCTGTTTTGAAACAATCTACATTGTATAAAGCGCTATATAAATAAAGGTGACTTGACTTGAAATAGAGTATTTTGAAACATTATAAATGTCTTTACTGTCACTTTTGATTAATCTAATGCATCCTCGGTGAATAAAAGTATTAGGGCCAGATTTACCAACAGCTTGCTCCAGCGCAAATCCTCTTTTGGCGTAAAAAAAACAACTGTCAGGATTTACTAAAGACATGCAGTGATAAATTAGCGCTGGAAAGGTGTGGACAGGTGCTGTGTTTGAAATCGCCCCCTATACCCTCATTCACTATTCCCTACATTACTCCACTAATATGGAGGAGTGAATGAAAACGAGTGAGTGAATTCAGACACTGAGTGTGCCGGAAGGGCTGCTGCTTTTGCACAGTTTCTGCTCGCTGTTTAATAATCATTTGAAACATAGCAAACTGGCAGCTCCAGTTGAAATGACAAAATGTATCTTGAACTAGCGTGTATACCGTAATTAAACAATTTAACAATCAATTAAAAAGGAATTTATACCTATATGATATTATGCTGGACCAGTGCGGTTTAGAAAATGGATGATTCAGCCGCGGGCACCATCTTCTGGAGACGCGGAAATTCATTCAGTGCATTATGGGTATTCTCTAGCTGTTGAGCGTACATCAGTTGTACACTCGTTATTACAGTGCATTGTGGGATTGAATGAGCGCAACCAATAACATCCACAAAGGTTTCGGACACCACTACAAATGGCTGTCCCCTCAAATAATGCCCTATTTAAGGATATAGGGGGCGATTTCAGATTCAGCACGGGTTAATTTTGCGGCTGATCTTATATGCATTTGTAGGAGTTTCTCTTTCAGACGCAGTATTTATGGGAGGAGAAATTAATCACTAAGGTTTGCGCTCGTCAATTTACTGGTGTTTGGGCCATTACACTCTGTGGCGAGGTTGGCGAGCGAGAGACGTGGGAGGAGCGAGCGAGACCAGTGCGGTCTCAAGTCCTCTCATGAGGGAGCCCAGAGGCATATAAGGACGAGTTGTTTACGTTTTGTTATGTGTGTGCGCGGCAGTCGTCCATGAGGGGCTGCCGCTTTTACTTTCCGTTTGTTTGCTTTATTGATTAAAGTCTTTCAAATGTTCGCCGGTTCCCGCCTCCTTCTTCCCATAACAACGAACTGTATTACCAGTGTTGGGGGTAACGCATTACACGTAACTTGAGTTACGTAATCAGATTACTTTTTCCAAGTAACTAGTAAAGTAACGCATTACTTTTCAAATTTACAACAAAATATCTGAGTTACTTTTTCACATTAATTTGAATGACAGCTCTCCTGCCCCCATGTTGAGAAAAATAAGTGCAGAGGCGTGTGTGTGAACATGAGGGTTATTGTAGTTCTAGACTAAATGTGAGCATTTATTTATCTCACTTGCACAATAAAGATTCTGTACTCCTCAAAATGAATAAAATCAGTCAAATGCAAAATCAGAGAACTATGCAAACCTCCAATAATTAAATGTTAAATAAAACAACTATTTTTATGCATTTAATCTACCTTAATATTTAATTTACCAATGTCTTGCTGCTGACCTTTGATGATGAAAATGAATTTTTGTTTTTATTGGTAAAACTTTTTCCTCCTGCATCCTATTCTACCATTATCCAGAATGGCAGCAGAGCTGCGCCCTCTATTGGTCATGCGTCAATTTGCATTTTTACCTCAGCCTGGGGCTTATTATTTCAATTTAGGTATGAAGAGGTCTTTACCGTTGCACAAAAATGTAACTTTTTTTGTTATTAAGCAAAAAAAACCGCAAAAGTATTATAACGCATTACTTTTCCTTAAAAAGTAACTAAGTAAAATCCAATTTTTTAAGGGAGTAACGCAATATTGCGCATTACTTTTCAAAGTAACTTTCCCCAACACTGTGTATTACACACTTCCATCGGCACTTTTATGGAATTGTGCTCTCACGCTAATTTGCCCTGTTTAGTAAATCTGGCACTTAATGTCTTTAACATACAATACTGTTCAAAAGTGTTAAAAGTTAGATTTTTTTAGTTTAAAAATAGTAATATTTGCTTCTTTGTTAGTATTTTTGCCATCACTGATAGTAACTGAGAGACCTAAAAAATGAGAATGAGAGAGACAAAGCGAGGCTTTGAGGTGACATTCGAGAGACGTCTGAAGGATAATGTGGACTAAAGGAACACAGTGTACAAGAGAATGTCCTGGACCAGAACAAGCCGACCCAAAATCCAATTTTGCCCTCTGACTGATAGAAACAGCGTATTATCAGATTACCAGCAAAAAATGTGCATTGGAATATGAGGGAAACACTGGAGATACCTTCACTGTAAACGTTGAGGCTTAATATTCAGCCTCTCAGAGCAAAAGCAAACAGTTATCAGAGTTTCGTAAATCGACGCAAAACATACCTAATCAGTGTGTGTGCAGTAAACAGAAGAGCAGTGACATAAGAACTCATTCCAATCGTTCCTGGTCTCTACTAGTGACAAATACGCAAACAAACACGCACCCGTGCAAACAGGAAGACAAAAGAGCCGGTGCCTCCGATCTTGTGCAGGGCGCTGTGCAGGCCGACAGCTTTGCAGGGCATCATGGTCTTGAGAAAGGGAGGCTCCTGGATGGAGCTCTGGACCTCTTTGGCACTGAAGGGCCGCTGGGAAATCACCGCTGACTTGGCCTGGCCCTTCAGACGGATCACTGGCTCATATATGGTGTACAGAGATGGAGTGCTGGGGGCGTAAACTACAGCCAAACTCTCCTGTGAAGACACAAATCCACACACGTTGAGATAAAAGCAGATCAAGCAGAGGTGGACAGTAACAAAGTACATTTACTTAAGTACAGATACTCAAAATGTGTACTTAAGTACAGTACTCAAGTACACATTTTGAGTATCTGTACTTTACTCAAGTATTATTTTTTTATGGAAACCTATTACTTTAACTTCTCTACATTTGAAAGACAAATATCGTACTTTTCACTCCACTACATTTCTATCAAGGTCCTCGAAGTCGAAAGTCGTTTTTGCAGACAGTCTATCAGTAATAACTCTTGAAGTTCAATGATTTCCCAGCATTTTTTTAACACTGATCAGCTGATTGCAAAATATAAGGCAGTTCCTCGGCACAGTGCGCACACCAACGGCTACACTTAGAAAGTTTCAGTTTTCTGAAAAGATAAAAAATTTGTTTTGTTTTAAATTTTTGCCTAAAAGTTTCAGTATTGCAGTATTAATTTTGTTAACGAATAAAAAATGTTTTGAATGACAAAAAACTATTAAAATTTCGAATAAAATTTTCCTCAACAAATAAAAATTAAACGAAAATGTTAGGGAGGGACGATTTGGGAAAAGATCCAGTCACACTGCAAAAAATGCTTTTCTTACTTAGTATTTTTGTCTTGTTTTCAGTCCAAATATCTAAAAAATCTTACATTAAGAAGCATTTACTAGACAAGCAAAAGTTTTTGTCTTGTTTTGGGGGAAAATAACTCAAAATTAAAGGAGTTTTTGCTTAAAATAAGCAAAATAATCTGCCAATGGGGTAAGCAAAATAATCTTGTTTTCTGTTTGAATTAAGATTATTTTGCTTACCCCATTGGCAGATTATTTTGCTTATTTTAAGCAAAAACTCCCTTAATTTTGAGTTATTTTCCCCCAAAACAAGACAAAAACTTTTGCTTGTCTAGTAAATGCTTTTTAATGTAAGATTCTTTTGATATTTGGACTGAAAACAAGACAAAAATACTAAGTAAGAAAAGCATTTTTTGCAGTGCAGAACTGATGTGACCAATACACACAAAATGATGTCAGTTTTGGCGAGTATTAAGAATATTTATACAGTTGATTTGGGAGAATATCGGATGTGTATCACTGTATTGGATCCGTGCATTCGGCCTTAAAGTGACAGCAGCTTTGTAACTTTTAAACAAGTATTGAAATGAGTTGAAGATAATCGTATGTTAGCATGTTGGATGGAGCATCACTGACTGGCTTAAACCACCATGATGGCACAGCGTGTGCATTCATACAACAATGCAATAATAATAAACTAATGCGTTGACATAAAAAAAGGAAATTTACTTTTGATACTTAAGTACTTTGAAAAGCAAGTACTTCTGTACTTTAACATAATTAAAAATCAGTTTTTACAACTTTTACTTGTAACAGAGTAATATTTGACCAGTGGTACTTTTACTTTTACTCAAGTAATGGAGTTGTGTACTTTGTCCAGCTCTGAGATCAAGTTCCTGAAGACGTCATGGAGAAAAGTGGATTCGAACACGCCCTGTGCTCATATCGTTACAATAGGGCCCTTGATGTTTTTCTTTTGATTTTGAGATGATATATCACTTGGACATATTATTGAAAGGGTTCATTAGATAAATTTGTACAATACATTATATTAGCAATATATATCGTCAGGGAAGATCTGAAAAAAGAAGCTAATTCTTCCATCAGAAATGATGGTTTGTGTTTTAAATGACAGTGATTAGCGTGCATGTAAAGCATTAGCACATGAACACCTGGAACAGGATGTCAGTGGGTAAAACTGCACAGAAAAAGCACAGGACAAATAATGCTGAGGGAGATAAACAAGCCACTGTCAGATACATTTGCATAAAAGCCTTCTGGTGAAATTTTGACATATTCATAGGCTTACAATAAGAGGTGTGATGTCAACGTTGGTATTCCTCATGAGGAGTTCCCGTATCTGCTCACACTCAAGACCCTCCTGTGTCACGTACTTGGACAGTGTCCCCTGGGGCTTGCCGTACTTGCAGGGCATGATGGAGGTGAGGTCAGGACCGCTGGCATACAGGTAAAACGCCTCCGCAGTGTCAATTCTGGAGCCTAAAACAAGCAATAACCAGTATTTAACTACATCTTTGCTGAACTCCCAGCATGCATTTTCAATTTAGGTAGAAAGATATACAGGTAGGTAGGCAAATATAACTGTCTATTCCTGTATATTGTTATATTTGTGCATATAAACCATGTGTTATTTCATGAAAACATGCCAGGATAAATTTTTTAACAGTCTGTATTTTACATTTTAGAGCAAATACGTATCATAATAGTCTTAATTTTAACATTTACTAATACTTTTTTTTTTTTAACTTATTTTGTTAAAATGAGTCAATGCACTGTGAACTAACAATGAATAGTTTTATTTCATATTCATAAAACATAAAAATTAAACATATTGCTCACTCACTGCAAAAAAATGTTTTCTCAAAATTAAGGGAGTTTTTGCTTAAAATAAGCAAAATAATCTGCCAATGGGGTAAGAAAAATAATCTTAATTCAAACAGAAAACAAGATTATTTTACTTACTCCATTGGCAGATTATTTTGCTTATTTTAAGCAAAAACTCCCTTAATTTTGAGTTATTTTCCCCCAAAACAAGACAAAAACTTTTGCTTGTCTAGTAATGCTTCTTAATGTAAGATTTTTTTAGATATTTGGACTGAAAACAAGACAAAAATACTAAGTAAGAAAAGCATTTTTTGCAGTGCTGTTACTCATGTTAGTTAATATATTAACTAATGTTAACAAATGAGACCTTATTATAAATAATCTAAGCCTCAGCTATAAGATAAAATAAGTAAAATAAGAGATAGATGTGTTTAAAACACATGTGGTGACCTAAAGACAGATAAACACAGAAAAAAAACACAGAGTGGAGCATCTCTAAACCACATTAGAGCGTTTCACAGGTTGGGAAACGACTGGAGCCATTCATGACCTAATTGGAGGCAAAAGAACTGCTATTCTTTTAGAAAAGGCTTGTTGTGTGGAGAGAATGTGGAGAATGTGTGGCTCACGCATGGAAACTACCAGCAGCAGGAAGATCCCGCGTTACCAACAACATCGCAGACTTTCAAAGTGCCAACCAATAATCTTTCCAACAGCACACTGTGTTATTTTATCATTTATATACTATATACTATTATACTATAGTTTTTATGGTAACATTTGTTAATGCATTAGTTCAGGGGTTTTCAAACTGGGGTCCTCCAGAAAATTTCAGAAAATAAAAAGACAAATAGAGAAATAAAAATGGATAAAGTCTACCGAACATTATAACAGTTTCAGTTCTAAATGTTTCTCTCCTCTCTTGCCGTATACATACTTTCCAGTATTGTATATGTTCACTCTGTATCTTTCTAGTGAGTTTTTCGCACTATAGTCCCCTTTATCTCACTCACTAGGGTTGTAAGGCGGTATTCTTAAAGCTACACTGTGTGATATTTTCCCCCATCTAGTGGTGAAAAAGTATATGACCATCCAGTGAATATTAGTTTCTCTTCCTCTCAATTCCGATTTCGTTTTAACTCCTACGGTGGCCGATTTAGTCCAAGATTAACATGGCTTCCAGTTCGACCTCGTCCACATTCGACACGGTGCCATCGAGTGTTAAAACGCCAAAGGCAAAGCTTGAATTTACGGGTATGTCCCTCTTTGGCTAATGTACTTTCAAGATGGAGGGGCAACATGGCGACCCGCATTCGAACCCTCAACCGTATGTATTTTCAACGGCATATTATAAACTTACGAGAATACTTTATTACTTGAAAGAAGTAAATATACATTAATGAGCACATATATTTTTGAAAGAACTAAGTGTTTTTAGCTAAGAATAAACTAAAAAAGTTACACAGTGTAGCTTTAACGCAGTACGTAAACATTTATTGTCAAAGTTGCTTATACAAATAATTTTTAATTAAAAATGTTCTTCGTCAGGTTTATACATCCAACATATAGCCAATTTAAGTTTGGAAACAATGTTACATTTATAATGTCACACTTACTATTTATCAAACAGTTTAAATGTTTTTTCCATACATAAAAATATATCGATGGATTTTTTTCCCCCTCATATAAGGGAGTCCTTGGCATCATAAAGTTCGAAAACCCCAGCATTAGCTAACACAAACTAACAATCAGCAATACGTTTATTGCAGCATTTATTAATCTTTGTCAGTGCTAGTTAATAAAAAATGCAATTGTTCATAATGTATTCATGATAGTTCAAAATACTACTACAGATAACAGATTTGATTAAAAAATGTATTAGTTAATGCTGAATACTTCTACAAGCATTTATTCATCTACTTAACGCAAGCTAATGTTATTACATTTATATTTATTGTAAAATGTCAATGTTTTATTATTATTTTGAATTACAGTTGTAATTTAAATACAATTTTTATCAATGTTGTAATGTGCTTGTGTCATTTTTATTAATATTATTAATATTTGTATATTTATTTCCAGGTAGTAATTTTAGTGCTTCATCTTGCCAAGCCAACATTTTAGTTGTTTTTCCATCTTTATCTTATATTTTATTTCAGTAAAAAATGATTTTAACAGTTTTAGTTAATATTCCAAACACTCCACAACAAGAAATAATCAACATGGAACCGCTTTTTGAAAAGAGAATGACTGGTTTCATACCATTAAAGAGCATCAGCGTGCCCATATCCCAGCATGCACTTGGGCTGGACTGCTCCTCTGAGGGGTGCTGACAGTGTCCAAGCATACAGTAGGTCTTATTACTGTCCGATGACAAGCTGGACTTCCTGGGCAGAGTGAAATCTAGCGCGACGTCACACTTCCTGTATGTGGCACAGGAAGGCTTGATTAAAACAGTGTAGCTTTTTCTAAATGATTAAAGGGTTAGTTCATCAAAAATGAAAATTCTGTCATTAATTACTCGCCCCCATGTCGTTCGACACCCGTAAGACCTCCGTTCATCTTCGGAACACAAATGAAGATATTTTTGTTGAAAGCTGATGCTGAGAAAGGCTTCATTGGCATTCAGTACATTTACACTCACAAGACCCATAAAAGACACTTAAAACGTCGTTACAAAGTCCATCTCACCACAGTGACTCTACAATCATTTTACAAAGCGATGACAATAGTTTTTGTGCGCAAAAAAAAATCAAAATAACGCCTTTATCCATCTTGTTCTTGTCTTCCGTGTGTGCCTCCACGACGCATGCGCGAGAATATGACGCAGATCCGGCGTTCGGACACATGACCCAGAAGAGATTTGTTTACAAGCAGAGGAAGACGCGCGTGTCTAAGCTGTTGGATTCTACATTGATCGTGCTTTAGGTCTCAGCGTAGTGCTCAAATGGGCTAAAGTCTGCATTTCATGGATTCCCGAACGCTGGCGCTACGTCATATTCTCGCGCATGCGTCGTGGAGGCACACACGGAAGACAAGAAGAGGTTGAATAAAGTCGTTATTTAGATTTTTTTTGCGCACAAAAACTATTGTCGTCGCATCGTAAAATTATTGTAGAGCCACTGTGGTGAGATGGACTTTGTAACAACGTTTTAAGTGCCTTTTATGGGTCTTGGGAGTGTAAATGTACTGAATGCCAATGGAGGCCTGTCTGAAGCCTTTCTCAGCATCAGCTTTACACTAAAATATCTTCATTTGTGTCTGAATATGAACGGAGGTCTGACGGGGTGTCGAACGACATGAGGGTGAGTAATTAATGACAGAATTTTAATTTTTGGGTGAACTAACCCTTTAAGAACTAAAGTCTGCATGTCATATTTGTCTGAACCAATTGCAATCCCGGACTCACCTAATGCCACACACCCAGAGGGTCAGCTGACCGTGAACGCTCTTCTTGCCCTCGGGCTGCTGTGTGTACGTGAGGGCCAAGTGTTGCCACCTGCCAGCTGTCAGCACGCCGTCTCCAGACTCCGCCTGGGCGAGCAGACCCGCCTTCATCTCATCGTTGGGATCAATGCAGGTCCTGAATTCACAAATGAACAATCACTTTTGAAATGTAGCATTGATGACTCTTAATACGCTAAATACAGGTGTAAACGGGGTCTGAAACGTTTTGAGCTTGTCCACTTTTGACCACTCCAGATTGCTTTCGTTGTGTAAACGCTCATGTGGTTGAATGTGTTCAAACAGCAACAAAAGACGCCCTACTCTCTGCCTACTGACCTAATGAGTAAATATTATGGGATGCACACTAGCCAGATGGGATTTCAAGTTTGTCACCTATAGACCCAAGTTTGGTTTGAAGATGAAAAACGTACCAAACCCAATGTTCTCTCACCATTCCTGATCTCTAACACACACTCACAGCGTTCGGCTGGTCTTGTGTCTGTCAGAGCAGAAACTAAAGCTGATGCTCTCTGTGTGTTTTTCATCGTCTCCGGGTGTGTTCATATGTAAATTGACGAGTTTATGTCATCCATTAGATCGAAAGATCTGAAAAAACCCACACATATACCCGCCCATAGACCCTCCCCTCGAAGAAATCAGGACAAAAGTTGACAAAACACCAGGTGTACGGATTAAAACACCAGGTGTAAGCAGGAATGTGTCTCCCTCATCCACTCGTGATCCCATCGACCAAAACGCATATTAATATCAGGTGGGCTTTAGGGTGTAATGCAGTTCTCTTGGTTCTTTTGGTCCGGACCAAAAAAGAAAAGAGACATTTAGACCACTCACACTGTCTTTTTTAACAGCGGATGTTATGATTTTAAACGAAAGTTATCCAGGGATAATGCCATGATGTATTGTGTGTGTAAACAGCTCGGCTGTTTGCAGAAAGAATCGGTGCAGTGTATCTGTCTTTTATAAATCTGATAAACTAAAGACTCTTGTGAGATATGAAAGATCAACACTACTCTACAGATACTCAACATTAACATGAGACTGGCAGAAACCGTGTGTGTGTGTGTGTGTGTGTGTGTGTGTGTGTGTGTGTGTGACTCTTTAGCTCCGCCCACTGCACGCCTCCACGAGCTCGGCTGTTTTCAGAAAGAATCGGTGCAGTGTATTTGTCTTTTATAAATATGATAAACTAAAGACTCTTGTGAGATATGAAAGATCAACACTACTCTACAGATACTCAAGATTAACATGAGACTGGCAGAAACCGTGTGTGTGTGTGTGTGTGTGTGTGTGTGTGTGTGTGTGACTCTTTAGCTCCGCCCACTGCACGCCTCCACGAGCTCGGCTGTTTTCAGAAAGAATCGGTGCAGTGTATTTGTCTTTTATAAATCTGATAAACTAAAGACTCTTGTGAGATATGAAGGGTCAACACTAATCTACAGATACTCAAGATTAACATGAGACTGGCAGAAACCGTGTGTGTGTGTGTGTGTGTGACTCTTTAGCTCCGCCCACTGCACGCCTCCACAAGCTCGGCTGTTTTCAGAAAGAATCGGTGCAGTGTATTTGTCTTTTATAAATTTGATAAACTAAAGACTCTTGTGAGATATGAAGGATCAACACTACTCTACAGATACTCAACATTAACATGAGACTGGCAGAAACTGTGTGTGTTATGTACCCTTTAAAAGCAAACATTTTCTCAGTTCATTAATTCCCATTGTTGCTAGCATCATGCTCTACCGCTTGAATAACAAGAATCAAAATGGGGAAACTGAATGCTGGTTTGAAGTGGATTGTGTAGGATCTACTGCCCTCCAGAAACACCACGGGCACTGACTTTCGAGGAGGCTTTTCGAAGGAACAAAAACATGTTTTGAATGTTTTGTTTTGTCACTCACCTGAAGGTAAAGGCTCCGGTGGAGATGTTCACCCACACCTGAAGCATCAGCGCCTTAGAGCCCATGGAGAGGACATGGAGGAGACCTCTGTCCGCCTGCTGGTCCGTGACATGTGTGGGACCGTGGAGAGACTCCGCCAGAGACACTTCCTCTTCTGGAACACACAGACCAACAAACGGATCAAACGCCTTCTTGGAGTGGGGAGGTATATTATTACAAAATATTATCGGTAACAGAATTACAGCTGAAATGAAATAAAACAAATACTTGGGGAAACTTTAAATTAAATAAAAAATGTTGTCTAGGCAACACACTGAAACTGAACTTCAAACAAAGTCCAATTGAAGAGAGTGCATCCTAGGGAAAAGTGTAAAGTCAAGGTGCTTTCGGGAATCTTTATTGACCAAAGAGCCATTTTTTCATTTTTGGTTAATGCATAACAAACATAAAGGCCATGGTTCTCAGTCTTCAGGTTGGTGGAGAGTTCCTGCCTCAAGTGGTCAAATTTCGACAGTAGTAATTATCAGGTCCATAGACAACAAAAAACAAACAAATAAGTTTGTTATACATTATATTATGAAAAAAATACAAATGTTGCCTTGGGAATGAACTGAAATACTAAAGTATATAAGTAAAGTACTTACATTTTAGATTAAAAAGTAATAAAAATACTAAAACTGAAATAAAAATAACTTGAATAAAAATTTGAATGCTCAGAAAAAATTATAAAAATGACAAAAGCACATAAAACAAATTCAAATTAAAACTGAAAATATAAAAATAAAAGATTATTCAAAATATGAATAAATACTATAGTACACAAAAGTAATTCTTGTTACAACAACTTTCAATAAACTACAAAATTCTAATTTATTGTTTTAATTAAACCTTTTATCATAAATTAGGTATCATTTGAAAGCTTACAAACTCAAAATTCATCCTGTGAAAACCGTTTTGAAATCGGACATTGTGTTTCCATGGAAACGTTACTCTAAATTATTCTAGCGGGCTCCTCCCCTAGTGGGCGGCGTCATGTTTCATATTACAACAATTATTTTAACTACTTTATATTCAAAATCTTTTCCAATCTTGACAAAACACATATCGTCGGAAAGGTCTGAGTCTCAAAGGTCCATATTTGGTGACTGTTTTGTGATGGAAGTGAAATCTGGACAGAAATTTACAGGAAAAAGCATCCAAAAAACAATCAATGGAATTTAAATGACACCCGGTGGCTATTTTTGGTATTGCGCCTAAACAAAATCTCATGGGGACTTCAATTTTTGTGATATCAACTTCAAATTTGGAACACAACTTGGTTAGACATATGGCTTTGATTTTATAGTAATTTTATAGTAAATTTTTTTTTGTAAAATATATATTTTATATGAAATAAAAAATATTTACTACAGAATTTTTCATTTACAGTAAATTTAAACTTCCATAACTTTTTCATACTTTCATATTTTGAATTGCTTTCACTTCAGCAATAATCTGCAGAGTGTCATCTTTAAAACGAGACAAAGCTTTGGTCTATATTCCAAAGCTTTCTTGAATTACAGCCCTTTAAGTTTGGATAGTGCATTTTAATGTGTATTCTCAAAAAGGGGGGTGACAGTTATTTTGTAGAGTTCTGTTGACATCATAATGTTGATCATTACATTACAATTTAAACTCAAATTTCTGCGTTAATTAGGTTGTAGTAATTTAAAGAAATCGGGTTGATTAGACAGTGGAGTTCTAGTTCCCAGCATGCTTTGCATGCGACTGGATAAGGAAAAAATAATCTAGAATGATCTTCTTACCCTTCTTAGAAAAGCCGTCCTCCTCCTTCCCCGCTCGTACCCACAGCGAGGCGCTGAAGCCATTGGCCATGTGAGGCCAGCAGTTCTGTCCCACTAAGGGCAGGTGGAAGGGTGCGGTGTGCCAGGGAGACGAGCGCAGATGACCAGGCCTGCTCGTGTCTGCTTCACCACGGCCTAGGGGTAATTTGCCCCTCAAAAGAGCGTTTACTCCACCCTTACCCACGACCGCCCCATGAGGCCTCATCCCAGGGGAGGAGCTCACGCCAGGGACCCCTGCGCCAGGGATCATGGGAAAGGACATGAAGTAGAGGGGCTCTGTGTCCGAGTTAGCCTCCACAATCTGGAGCACGCCTCTCAACAAGATCTCCTACAGATGACAAAAGCAAATAAAGATTTCTGTTAAATGCTGTTCTTTCGATTCATCCAAGAATCCTGAAAAAAAAATGCATCACGGTTTCCACAAAAATATATTAAAAAAATTATTTTACTGTCTTTCCAATCACCATTCATGGGAGCCCGAGCTAAGCTGTAAAATGACCTCACACATCCTCCAGAAAGTTCCCAACATCCCTGATCATTTCAGTGTAATCTGAACAATTTTCTAATATATTCACAATACAATCCATGCTGACATATTGCAACACATTGACAGGTCTCATGAAATGAACACACAATGATGTGTCTGTTGCCTGGTACATTAAGAGTGAACTCAGACTGAGGAAGAGACTCGGTCTCCCTCTGGACCTTCATTAACACGGCGGTGGGAAAAGCGCATTTCACAGGGCAATTATCGGCACTTCATGGAGGACATACAGTAGCTGCCAAGAAAAGAGCCTGAAAATATAATGACTAGATACCAGTGATGGGAATAACGGCGTTACTAACGGAATAATTTTTATCAGTACACTCTAAAAAAAAAAAGGTTTTATATGGCACCAAAAATGGTTCTTGGCTCGTAATCATAGGGGAACCTTTTTTAGTGCTATATAGCACCAATTTTGGTGCTTCAGTGGTTCTTCACCGGTTCTTTGACTAAGATGCTATATAGCACCTCTGAAGAACCGCTGAGGAACCACTGAAGCACCAAAATTGGTGCTATATAGCACTAAAAAAGGTTCCCCTATGATTACGAGCCAAGAACCATTTTTGGTGCCATATAGAACCTTTTTTTTTTAGTGTAACGAGTAATCAAAGGAATGACTGTTTCTCCCGTTACAACGGCATTAGCGTTACTGAGAATAAAATGCGGCATTACTATATTTGAGCTCACTGAAGCGGTTTTCATCCGAACAGGCTCTCTGTCAGTCGGACCTGCAACATTTTCCTTTCTCTGGTTGGTTGGTTGGTTGGTGTGTGTGTGTGTGTGTGTGTGTGTGTGTGTGTGTGTGTGTGTGTGTGTGTGTGTGTGTGTGTGTGTGTGTGTGTGTGTGTGTGTGTGTGTGTGTGTGTGTGCGCGCAGGCGTGCATGCCATGCGTGTTGGGTGGGGTGGTACACATAACTGATGATGATTGGTGGGTGAGAGGGAGACAAGGTTGAGGTTGATAGGTTGAGTTCACACACACACACACACACACACACACACACACACACCTATGACACACACACACACACACACACACACACACACGCATCACACACACCAAGAGCGTCAGAGCGATGGCAAGTCCAACGACTTCAAACGTAGCTTTCGGAAACTGGAAGTAAAAGCGCTACTTTTCCCTCGTTGAGGTGAAAGGTCAGAATGTTTATGTAACGTGCAACTTATGCCCAGAAAGAAAGAGTCTCTCCACGTCGGTGGCAAGTCATTCTAAGCTAATGAAGCCTCACATCATCACAGCCACAACATGAGTGGCTAAAAACCCAGGGATAACCTGAGCTCCACTACCAAAGGAGGAGTATAGTACTGATAATATTTACTGATAATATTCACCATATTTACACTATAGTAGGCCTACTGATAATATTTACACAATATTTACACTATAGTAGACTTTAGACCAGGTTTTTGTTGCCTATTTCCTCAAAATAGCAAAGCTCCAACTATGCTCCTGAACACACCTGGTTTTCAGACCAGACGCCCATGGGTGCCAGTGCATTTGCTATTTAAACAATGTGTGCTGGATGCGAAAATGATAACTCTGTCGGGCTGAAACTAGCAGAAAACACTTGCGTCGTGCCTGCCGCCACATTGCGCCAGGTGTATTGATAGGGCCCTCTGTGCGTTTATGATATGATGATGATGGTTTTTCTCAATTGAAATGGTAAAATGCTGATGTAGTGACTCTCAGAGCGGCTCTGGAGCTGAAGTTCATGTGTTTATGTCCTCATATAGTGAGACTGAAAACACACGAGTCACGCACGCTTCAGTGTGTGTGTGTGTGTGTGTGTGTGGTAATTGAAACCGCCCGTCTGCGCCAATCATTCACACAGAGACACACAGGATTCGTATTTAAATAGTCTTTTCGCAGTTTAATATTCACAGACTCTAGTCTAGATCACCAGATGCGTTCTCAGGTCCCGAAATTTGCCACAGATTGATTTAATGTGAATCGGTACTCAGTCAGTAGTGCCAACGTAATTCGGTCGGTGCCCTTAAAAGTACCAAGTTCGATTCCCAACCCTAGTGTTCAATACTCAATACTGCTGTGTGTGTGTGTGTGTGCGTGTGTGTGTGTGTGTGTGTGTGCGTGCGCGCACATTGGATGGGTGAAATGCAGAGCACAAATTCCCAAGTATGGGACACCAGGGGTCTCATTTATAAAACTTTCCTTAGATTTCATCCTAGATTTTGCGTACGCACAAAAAAATTCAGATTTATAAAACCATGTGTACGCCAGAACCTTCGCAAAAATCCCTTTATAAATCACAGCCAGCAGAAGATTGTGCGTACGTGCATCTCCACCCCGTCTCCTCCCCAAATTCACCTTATATGGAGCTTACAACGCCTAGTTTTACTATGCATAACCTCATCTGCATATTATTTGCATACATATTCCCATCCACGTGACACCATGTTGAACACTGTCAAAGGTAAAGACATTGAAAAATATTAGATACGGACTATAAATGCCATTTGTGCCTTACACAGGACATTGCTGACAATCATCCAATATCCTTTTTATGTTTTAGAATAAATATGTCAAAATATCCATAAAAACTAAATTTTATAAAATACTTCTCAGATATTTTTTTTAATTAATTTCCACGGGCCAAATGTTATATTAATTCAAAATATTTTGTTAATTTTAAACCCTTCAACACAAATTCATGCAGTTTTGCTGATAATGTGAACATAGGCCTATAGGATGTTTAGGCTATTTTAATTTAAACAGATAGGCCAACTTATTTATTGCAGTGTAAATACAATCATCTGACTCGCGTCACTGACAAAGTATTTTAGAAAAGGAAACGTGCAAATCTTAATTTTTTCTTCAAGTTGTATCCTTCAAATACAGTGGTATTTTTCATAATTTTGTGAAGATGTCTTTACACTCCGTGTCCGTGCAGCTGTGGTTGTACAGTAAGATTATCATTGGACCTGTTCAAACCGGATAATGGACCGTTCGACCACCGAATCCGGCAGTGTCTGTAATATCGAAGTAAGTGTGTGCATGATCATCTTTCTCGCTAAAACATATTTTGTCATAACATGAGATCTGCAGTTTAGTTTAAAGAGGAATTATTGGAATTAGCCTATATTTAATCCTTGCTGTCATTAAAACAGCGTGTCAGAGGAAAAGTGATCAAAAGTCGCACATGTCTATCTAAATTCATATCATTTTTGTTTAAATTCTGAGTAATGTATTTGTAATTTCAGTGCATATCGCCATTAATGAAACTGGAACATTAATGTAAATGTGTATATGTGTATATATGAGTTTTAAATAGTTCTTTCTTCATTACTTTTATCACTCTATAGTAAAAGAGTTTGTATGCATGGGTCAGAGTTTGCGTGCAGGTGCGCACATTTTCCTGTCAAGTTTATTTTTATAAATCACAACTTATGCGTCAGAAGTAGCATCCGCCTCTTTCAGGGCCTGTTTTGTGCGTACGCAACGGTTATAAATGAGACCTCAGGTGATTATTAGAACCACTTTTTCTAGAGCTTTATATCTAGATTTTTTGTGCCTGATTTTAGCAACGTTTAGAGATGCAACTTCTCAGATAGGGTTGTTTAGCATGCTGACAGCGTGCTAATTGCCCAACATTAACAACTGTCTACACAACAAACGCAGGATGCTCCAATAACTGTCAATGATGTTTACACTTCAAGCGTACAATACTGCATCGCTCACAGTGCAGACGCAGGAAAAACAGATGTCAAATTATACAAAGCTTCATTATAAATAGTCATTAGTCCATCTGACAACACACTGACTAGTCGATTTTGAAAATGTGTAGTTTTGCACATCCTTTTGGACACAATGTGTTCTGAATCTTTAACCTACGATATGTGGAAACCACATAAAATAGTAAATTAGGGTTGTGAGGCAATAGGAAGATGTGCTCAGATATAAAGGACAATCACAAAAGAAGGTACATAACAAAAAGTGTGAACAAAATAATTTGATGATTTATATCAGCATTGACAAACCAAAGGCTGGCATTACTAAAAGCATATTCTGCATCATCATGTCCACTTTCGGACACGGTGTTAAAAATAAACCTGTTTACAGGATGCTTGATCACACTGAACACATTTGCAACGTGTGGTTTCAAAGCTTTTTTGATACAGAGTTGTGTTTGGCCTCATTTAAATGCTTATTGAGGTTGCACTTACAGTGGGCGGAGTCTTCTCCAGGAAGAGGCGGGTCAACAGGGCGAGTTCCTCCGCCGTGATCCGGTCACTCACCATGGCAACCAGCAGCTCCATCAGTATTGTCTGGCACTCTGAAGGGAACAACAGTTTCAGATTAGCATGATTACTATCAAATATGAATCTAACAAAAACCTATTAAGAACATGCCCAGGTCATACAGTAGTGATGTCCAGAGGGGATGTTCGTTTGCTTAAACCATCAAAATATGAGCAAAATATTTTATATATTTTAAATATGAGGTAAGAACGAAACACTAATCTTGGTTAAGGTATTTAACTGACAAAATGATTTGGCAAAAAAAGCCAAACCACAGCTGCAGGTTTAATTTTACTATAAATAAAAATGCATAGAAAAACAAAAAGCTCACAGAATAAAGCATTATTTTTATTTTTTTTGAATGTGTTCATAATATCTTTGCATGACAGCCTGGCCAAAAATTACGTCTGCACATTTTGGCATGTTTCATTGCGTTATTCTCAGAAATAAAACAATTTCTCCAAGCACAACTAAGCAATATGCTTCAGGGTTTTTCCTGGGTCAAAAATGGTCTTCGTGGTGGCTGACAGACATGGTCACACACACACACACACACACACACACACACACACACACACACACACACACACACACAAAAACACGCACACAGTAAAAAAGTACCCTACCCACGTGATCTATGAGCGCAATACTGACAATGAATTTAAAAAATGCAAAGAAACGGTTAGTAATTTTGCTTATCTTATTTTGATATCTCATTATGTATGATTTCTTACCTCATTTTTTTTACACACTTTACAGATAATTGTTTTGGTATATAATCATATCAATATTAAAAAGTAGCATTAAAGGTCCCGTTCTTCGTGTTTATTTGAAGCTTTGATTGTGTTTACAGTGTGCAATATAACATGTGTTCATGTTTCGCGTGTAAAAAAACACAGTATTTTTCACACAATTTACTTATCTGTGTACCGCTGTTTCCACTGTCCTAAAAACGGCTGGTGATTTCCTTGTGCTATGAAGTCCCTCCTTCAGAAATACGTAACGAGTTCTGATTGTGCAAAGCGGTTCCTGTGCTGTGATTCGACCACAGCTTAGCGCAGGTGAAAGCGGTTCCTGTGTTGTAATTTGACAGCAGTTTAGCGCACGTTGGAAAGGTCACGCCTCTTAACGGAGAGATGTATGCGTTCAATAATCTCTACAGCGTCCCTGGGAAAGCCAAACAAAGGTGATTTGACTCCTGGATGAAAATAACAGCGTCTCGATGACATGGCGATAAACACACTCAACGCAACAGTTCCTTTTCTCCACGCGACCGTCCGCTTCTCCACGTGGGACAGCAACAAGACCGCGCCCCCTTTTTCGCGTTTCTTTGTGGGCGGAGGTTAGTCTGTTCTACTGCTCTACTGACGTAATTAAAGAAGGAAGTACCAGGATGTAGTCCAAGCCAGCCGTTCGCTGTAGGCTTTGAAAGGGAACTTCTGTTAAATAAAATATCTCGCTTGGCATTGAACTTTGAGCTTTATAATTTTACAGGTATTATTTATGCTCTAACAGCAACATTACACACTAACTAAAGTTTGAACAATGGAATCGTGAAGAAGGGGACCTTTAAAAATTAACTAATAGGCTAATTTTCTGCCATATACAATATAATAAATGATGAGCTAGCTAATAGCAACTTTGTTCTGGTTTCACCTCACTCCAGTCTAAATGATTTTAGGCTATTTATTTCACTACACATTGACAACATAAATAAGCTGAAAGATAATTCAAACTAATTCTTACTATCCACTCTTACTAAATTGAGTAAGCACACTTGTGTTCTCATTTCAGATGTGTTCTGAGTAAATGATTAAACTGATTCGTGAGTTCAGTGTTGGACAGATCAGTCCTTTTAAAATGATTCAGTTTTATGATTCAATGATTCAAAAATTAGATTTGGTGGCCGGCAAAAAAATGTAAATGCAGGAAAAACCCTGTGCTTACAAAATTATTATATTTATACACATACATAAACAAACTTTTATGATAGATGCGATTAATTGATTTGTCTATATATATTATATTTATATTTATAAAAATTCATCATGATCACCATTATGATTATCACCATAATCATTATATATAAATAATTTACAAACCTATATATATATATATAAAATGTATTTTAGTAATATCAAACCCATTACGAGAATAATGGGAATAATGTGAATTATGATTAAACTATTAATCATTTATTTATTTAAATTTAAATTATTTGACAAAAAAAGGTTTTATTTTACTAAAAAAAAAAACCCTGCAGGTAATAAAAAAAGGCTGACAGGATATAGCAAATATTGACTACAACATCATCAGTTATTAATATTTCATTGGTTCTCTCTTGTTTTTGCATGTGTTCATAATTTCTTGAATGACAGCCTGCCCAAAAATGTCCATTATTTATATATATATATATATATATATATATATATATATATATATATATATATATATATATATATATATATATATATATATATATATATATATATATATATATATATATATATATATATATATATATATATATATATATATTAGGGCTGTCAAAAGATTAATCGCGATTTATCGCATCCAAAATAAAAGTTTGTGTTTACATAATATATGTGTGTGTACTCTGTTAATTATTATTTATATATAAATACACACACATTCATGTATATATTTAAGAAATATTTGCATGTATATACAGTATATACATTTATATAATCTATAATATATATAAATATAAATGTTTTATATATAAAAATAATATTTTTTTCTTAAATATATACATGCTTGTGTGTGTATTTATATTTAAATAATAATTAACAGAGTACACACACATATATTATCTACACACAAACTTTTATTTTGGATGGTAATGATAGATTGGATTAATCGCGGTTAATCTTTTGACAGCCCTAATATATATATAAATATATAAATGTGTTGTGCTGATTTTCATTAATGGTGATTATGATTAATTTTTAATGGACATTAATGAACATCATCATGGAAACAATGTATTTTAGTAATGACATTTTGTCAATAACCCATTTTGAGCATAATGAGAATTATGATTAAAATCAAAAATATGACATTTTAAAATGGGAATTGTGAGAAATATGCATAGTTGAAGATTGAAAGAAATATACACCTTTATATGAATCATCTGATTGGCTGAGAATGTTCTGAAATCCAGTGAGAATGGCTTTCACACCACCCTGACGAGAGAGAAACAGCGTGATGGATCACATTTCTTCATAAACAC